>CAVNYN010269534.1:0-59562 GCA_963692815.1 Nyctanthes arbor-tristis
AGACTTTATTTTACATCTTAGAAATTGTAGTAATACCCCATATTAAAATCTTAAACTCCTTCCAAATATAAAACTAACTATTTATCTTTAAACACAATCTTTGGTTTTTGACAACTTTCATCATTTGCTATTAAATATTAATTCAATCATTAATTTTATTTATTCTCAACTTCACCAATTCTTCATTTACCATCATATCATTCTATAAAATCATAACACCACTAATTGAATCGAGACTTGATTCAACTCTTCGAACAATGCTCATTAAGTTTTCCCTGTTCGGGCAATGCCCGCTCAAAACCATTTTAAAATCACGAATGGTGTTGTATGCTTATAAAATTCTACTAGAAGGTAGAAGACTCATATAGGTTCATCATAGATAAGATTGAGCCCAAGAAAACTACCTTGGCTATACCAAAATATTTTTCCACATCCCAGAAATTCTGTTCTCGGGTACACACTGCCCCGTCTTACTAAACATGTCTTAAAAACTCCTACCGGTCTCCAAATGATGTAATTCAGATCTTGGATGATAGCCAACTCATAGAAGATCATTTCCCGACTTGTATCGTATCAAAATTCCACATATACTATCATTTATGCCCTTTTAAAGTTTGAAGAGCAGAACATCATATTTACTAATTTCATGCCAAAAGTCACTTCATTAATTCATACATACATGCTTTGCTTGGCTTGCTAGACTTTCATATTCATCTGTTATGCTTCCTTCAATAACTTCACTACCAAAATCTCATACCAAGCGTACACTTCAAGAAAGCTAAATACATGTAACTTATATCTACTAATTCATTATTTTCCCCTTTTATTTAATTCATATTTCCATACTTCATTCCATAAAATCACATTAACTTCATAACATTCCATTTAATTCCAATTCACCATTCCATATCAATTAAATCCATGAATACTCAGATTATGAGTTCAATACTTAATTTCATGAGAATTTCCATCTTAATAGCCCGAATAGTACTTCATTTTTAAAAATTTCAGCTTTAATTTCCCTTTCAAACTATGATTTCATACACTAACTTTATATAATTCTTTTCTAATCTTCATATAACTCCAACTTCATATCTAAGAGTAATTTCCACACTATTTAAACCGATAGAAAACTACATCAAAATCAACTACTCCATTCTAACAAATTTCTTAAATCAATCATAATAACTTTAAACCCAAAAATCTCATCACATGCATATACTTCAAGAAATTTTTTTTTTTTTTCAAATACATCTAACCTACCTCAACAACTCAACATTTTCTCCTTCTAGGATTTACTATATCAAGCTATAGATCAAAACTCAAATTAAACATTATAGAAAATTAAAGCTTGACTTACCTCTTGAAACCAAATCAAAACCATGAAGCCCAAGGAACGTCCAAAGATTTTCGTGGCTAATTTCTCCCTTTGCCCTCTTCTTCTTTTTTTTTTTTTGCCAAGCTTCCATACCTCACGGTACCTCTCTCTCTCTCTCTCTCTTTCTGTCATATGTATTCTTTTGAAATTGTCTTGAAATGCAAGACACTCATTTATATATACATATATATATATATATATATATATTGGAAATTGCACATAAAGTCCCTAGCTTCTTGCTTTCTCTAGATTATTCTCATTCCATCTACAAAACAATAGATGTTTTACCTTTATTTTATCATATATACTCATTTAGCCACAAACTTCTATATTTACTTCATTTAGGTCCTTAACTTTATAATTTACTTCATTTAAATTTCAAACTTATTATATGATCCCATATGAATCCAAACTTATTTGATAGCTTAAATGGTAATTCCAAAAATTAAAGTAATGCATCTTATTTCAACTTTGACCTTGGCTTGATTATTCCACTTTTGACTTTGACGGGTAAAAGTTGAACTTTAAAAATAGTAAAGCGGGTCGTCACAATCTTACCCCCTTCAAAAGAATTTCGCCCTCGAAATTCAACATTCTTAACGTATAGAGAACAAAATCACTAAAATTGCATTTGATTATCACTCTTCCATGTGATTCTTCCATATCACATGACCTCTGAATGACTTACTAGCGGAATTGTTCTGTTATCTAACATTTATGCCTTACCAAGCCTTCCATCCTTTATTTTCCATATTTCATATGTGACTTGCATAATTCATCCACTTACTTCACTCATATGTATTAATACTCAACTTATTTTCATTTGTAATCTTTTCACTTCAAATACTGTACCTGTTCACATTTTTATCATGACCGCTTTTTATATTGACTAACTTTGCAATGGGTCATGGTATCATGTCTCTAAATTCTTTACAAGACTTAACAATGAAACTTTAATCATAGCTACTTTCTTCTAGATCACTCATTCCTTCAAATTCATGTAATACTCATGCTAAATTCACTTAACTCATAGATATAGTCATCAACTTTTATAATCACCTTTCATATCCCCTCATCTTGTAAACTATTGTAGCATCGTATTACCAATTCTCAGTAGCCATTATTGCTAACATTCAGCCATCATTTAATTTTCTTAATTCATATTTACATCATGGTTCCAATTATGCACAAACATAACTTCATATTCACTCGCTGCATGTTCTTAAGCAACTCTAGTAATAAAACTCTTGCAATTAGTCATAGTTCTGAGCTTTTAACCCATTCATGATCAACGATAAGAATTAATAGGAATCGAGGGAGGACTAAAGTAATTTGGAATACTTCAGCTGTTGAATCCTTTCCAAAATTCTTGTCAAGAAGACTATAGCGAAAACTTGAACAATCAGCCAATTCAGTAAGACCGGATAGAAGGATATCATTAGTAAATTTCTATACACACTTGAAAGCTTAGGGTCATGAGCAATGGAAAATATATAATTGCACTGAATGATGTTGGCAACTTTGGGCTGATTTAACAGGAAAAGAACTGTTACATGATATGACAGGGTCCAACGAAACAAACAATTCATCAAGCAACAAGTAGTGGGGAATTCAGTCAAATAAACAACTCATATAATCAACAAATAGTGGGGAAAGAAATTGAAGATGTGATTTAAGTGCTCATTTTCCCCACGTTACAAGTTTAGATCTTGTCTATACAATGACATGTATATAAATTCCACAATATGGTTGCAGAAGAATATGACAACATCAAAGTTTCGATCAAGAGATGGGAAATGCTGAAAATTAAACATCTTATTCAAAGATGGAATGGCCACAATGCATGGAACATGGGAACCTTTTTCAGGTTATAAAACAAATAAACTGGGAAGGTTCAAACCAATTTGATCATTTGGGCACTTTGTAGATAAACTTTTCAATGTTAATTCAAAATTCATACAAAGAATTGAGGACATTAATAATGAATTGGAGCATCAAATTGTACAATTGGAGCTTCTGTATAAGAAAACGGAAAGGTACTGTTGCTGCTGAAGAAGTGTATCCAAGGAATTGGATAACATACATGGAGCAGCTTAAAAATGAGAGAAGAGATGGGTAATGAACATGTTGACTGACTTGATTAAAGATCCAATGGACATAAAGGAAACGAGAAGATACTTGGCACCATTAACAATCTAATCTTCAAATCATATGACTTTAAACAAATGAAAAGATGATTTATCTGTAATTTTGTTCCTTCAATCTTTAGGTGCTTCAAAGTCGATGTAGTGAATGACTTTGTATTGAACTAAAACTTGAATACCAATTGCACCATTTCTGGACTTGGAAGTTGATTACAACTTTTCAGAAAATAGTTCACATGAATCTGAAACTGCAACAACTATATTACAATTTCTGAAACTTCCATAATCAATTTTGCAATTTCAGAGCTTAGGGACTGATTTGCAAGTTTTTGGAAATATGGCAGCTTATAATAATGACTTTGGTAATAATCATAAATATTCTAATGATAGAAAGGATAAATCTCTGAACATAACATGAGTTGGAATAACATTACATAATAAAAGCTCGAATAGCAATGACTGTACAATCTTTCATTAAATATCGTGTCTGAGAAATTTGCAGGACATCTAGTCTTTCATGATCAAAATGTGGTCATACAGGTATCAAGGCATCACTGGTTCTCAAGAATGACCTTAAACACAATTAATTTGAAGTTCATAATCCGTGCAAAGGCCTTTATAGTAAAAGAATAGGTTAGACAGTTAGAAATGACATCATTATGCAACATGGAGATGAAATGAAACTGCTTTATTTGGGGGTTCTAGTGGTTAAATAAAGCCCTTAGGATAGCATTGTAATGAAATACAATTAAGAGATTTGAATCAGGAAAGCCCAGGTTTGGCTAATCTGAGATAATGATTTGCACTTTTCAAGGTATCATCAAAGCACTAAATGGTCATGAGCATAGACTTTACAAAGAATTTGAAAATGAGAATTCATGTAATCAGAAATGGTAAGAACGTACATCAGTGGACTATTTCCTTTCACTGCTCATAATTATCATCTACTTGTCTTGTTTTTATTCTAAAATGATATTCATAAATTCATTCGATCTAGCACCCTTTTATACAAGAATGGATAGTATGCATCACAGAACCTCAATAACATGAAGTGGATTGATATATCTCATTAGTACTAATTGCCTCAATTGCATACTCTTTGCTAAACATCATTCATTACTTATATCATGCAAACTTTCATTAATTACATATCATCATAAACTAAATCATATACTTCATCATCTTCCTCACACTTCATCATCTTTTTTATCATTACCTTTATGGGAAGCCACGGAAGTTTGGGGCAACATCTCTTACAGCCTGCGAGCCTTGCCACCACATTACATGATTATCTTAATTTATGACATGAGCATGCTAGTAAATTGCAACATAATTACCCAAAACCGGACTCTGATACCAAACTGACACGCCCTGCTCCCAGTACCTCTAACTTACTAGAAGTGTGACGTGTGCCGACGATAAACTCCCATTAAAAACTAGAATTTACCGTCAAGGCTCATGTACATTCTAATTATTCTAGAAAAATTTCGACAGCATCTCCCTTGTTTTATTAACCAAACCCAAAATGTATACTCCCCAACACCAACACCAATCATCTACACATTATCACATCACAACCTACTAATCTTCTCATTATAAGTAATACCACCTCATAATTGGATAAATATACTAAACTGAGTATGATTCACATGAGAAAACTCAATATATATTAATAAGTTTAATCCTATCAGAGCCTATCATTCATGATATCCACAAACCAATAACAATTCCTACATGGTGGCTTGAAATCTTGAAATAGCAGGCTCGACCATAATGTGTTGCCCAAACTCCAATTACTACCTGAGAAGAAAATCATTTAGGAAACATATGAGCTACTAGCCCAGTGAGTGGAGCTTTTTAAATAAACATTTCTTGAGAAGTCCAAATATATCTTCTCAAATTCACGTATAAAATGAATAAGTCAATTCATGGATTTTCGTAACTTGAAACTGAAATCTCAGCATAACATCGGTGTTAATAAAATCATTCATGTAGGAACACATTATAAACATCATTTCATTAATATTCGTCATAAAGCTCACTTGGAAAACATCATAAACATCATTTCATTTCAAGATCGTCATAGAATTTTCCCCAAAAGGTATCTAACATATCATGATCATAATATTATGTCATACGCGTAAACAGTCAGCTTGAGCCATAGGTACCCTATGACCCCTTCGCCCTAGGCGGCACAATTAAACAGCTTGAGCCATAGCTAGCACATAGGCCCCTTCGCCTTGGCGGCATTCATTTGGTCAGCTTGAGCCATATAGGCCCCTTCGCCCGTAGGCGACATATCATAACATTGGATACACATTTGGGGTTTTCATATATCATAAATCATGTCTCAAATCAAACATTTCTTTAAAATCATGAAGCATTATTTTATACAAACGTTCACATGAACTTTTTTAAGAAGTATCAACTTTCGTGAAATCCCATGGAAATACATTCATCATAAAGCATTACGAATTTTGTGAAATCAAAGCTTAAAATGCATTTTCATTTAGAAAGAAAAGAAGAAAGAATCTCCACTCACCGGCTAAGTAGCAACATAGTTCCTTTCGTGTTCCATTTCCTTTAAGCCTTTATCATTTCCTGTGACATCATATGAAAATTCTACTTAATATTTAATTTCTTCCTGATTTCTCAATTCACATATATAACTCAATTCTTTTATTTATCCTTGCTCAATCTCATTTACTTTCTTTCTAGATTATCTATTAATTAAGGACTTTCCAATTCGACTAGCTTTATCGAAATGAAATTCCCTTTTTGATTTCAAGTCCTCTGTTCTATTGAATTCTTAGAGTTTTCGTCATTGTTCAATTAAACATGTCTCTTTTGCATAACTATTCTAGACTTTATTTTACATCTTAAAAATTGTAGTAATACCCCATATTAAAATCTTAAACTCCTTCCAAATATAAAACTAACTATTTATCTTTAAACACAATCTTTGGTTTTTGACAACCTTCATCATTTGCTATTAAATATTAATTCAATCATTAATTGTATTTATTCTCAACTTCACCAATTCTTCATTTACCATCATATCATTCTATAAAATCATAACACCACTAATTGAATCGAGACTTGATTCAACTCTTCGAACAATGCTCATTAAGTTTTCCCTGTTTGGGCAATGCCCGCTCAAAACCATTTTAAAATAACGAATGGTGTCGTATGCTTATAAAATTCTACTAGAAGGTAGAAGACTCATATAGATTCATCATAGATAAGATTGAGCCCAAGAAAACTACCTTGGCTATACCAAAATATTTTTCTACCTCCCAGAAATTCTGTTCTCGGGTACACACTGTCCAGTTTTACTAAACATGTCATAAAAACTCCTATCGATCTCCAAATGATGTAATTCAAATTTTGATGATAGCCAACTCATAGAAGATCATTTCCTTACTTCTTGTATCGTATCAAAATTCCACATATACTATCATTTATGCCCTTTTAAAGTTTGAAGAGCAGAACATCATAGTTACTAATTTCATGCCAAAAGTCATTTCATTAATTCATACATACATGCTTTGCTTGGCTTGCTAGACTTTCGTATTCATCTCTTATGCTTCCTTCAATAACTTCACTACCAAAATCTCATACTAAGCATACACTTCAAGAAAGCTAAATACATGTAACTTATATCTACTAATTCATTATTTTCCCCTTTTATTTAATCCATATTTCCATACTTACCATTCCATATCAATTAAATCCATGAATACTTAGATTATGAGTTCAATACTTAATTTCATGAGAATTTCCATCTTAATAGCCCCAATAATACTTCATTTTTAAAAATTTCAGCTTTAATTTCCCTTTTAAACTATGATTTCATACACTAACTTTATATAATTCTTTTCTAATCTTCATATAACTCCAACTTCATATCTAAGAGTAATTTCCACACTATTTTAACCGATAGAAAACTACATCAAAATCAACTACTCCATTCTAACAAATTTCTTAAATCAATCATAATAACTTTTAACCTAAAAATCTCATCACATGTATATACTTCAAGAAATTTTTTTTTTCAAATACATCTAACCCACCTCAACAACTCAATATTTTCTCCTTCTAGGATTTACTATATCAAGCTATACACCAAAACCCAAATTAAACATTATAGAAAATTAAAGCTTGACTTACCTCTTGAAACCAAACCAAACCAAACCATGAAGCCTAAGGAACGTCCAAAGATTTTCGTGGCTAATTTCTCCCTTTGCCCTCTTCTTCTTTTTCTTTTTTTTTTTTTTTTTTGCCAAGCTTCCATACCGCACGGTACCTCTCTCTGTTTCTCTCATATGTATTATTTTGAAATTGTCTTGAAATGCAAGACACTCATTTATATATATATATATATATATATTGGAAATTGCACATAAAGTCCCTAGCTTCTTGCTTTCTCTAGATTCTTCTCATTCCATCTACAAAACAATAGATGGTTTACCTTTATTTTATCATATATGCTCATTTAGCCACAAACTTCTATATTTACTTCATTTAGGTCCTTAACTTTATAATTTACTTAATTTAAATTTCAAACTTATAATATGATCCCATATGAATCCAAACTTATTTGATAGCTTAAATGGTAATTTCAAAAATTAAAGTAATGCGTCTTATTTCAACTTTGACCCTGGCTTGGTTATTTCACTTTTAACTTTCACGGGTAAAAGTTGAACTTTAAAAATAGTAAAGCGGGTCGTCACATTCCTGACGTGATTGAATTCTATTGTACACTAGCTTGGAAGTTTTCAGAGACTTGCAATAAAAATGCAGTCAAGTTTTTCCTTTAAAAAATTTAATTTTTATTTCAAAATAGAAATAGAATGCTAACAGGGACTTATATGCTTCTTAACATTTTTCTGTATGAGTATTATCTCTTGATGTAAGGCTCAACTATCTCTTTTTGTAAAGGGATGGTGTCCCCTTTTGTGGATATCACTTTTCGTATGATTTATAAAATCTCCTTTTGAAAATAAAATAAAATGAAAGAGTTATTGTTAAGAAGAAGGCAAGTATTTTATTTTTATTTTTTTTGCAAACAGAAGAAGGGAAGTATTTGATAAAAATTTGAAGAAAACTATACTTTTCATTTCTATAGGGTAACTTTCACAAAAGGTCCCCAACCTTTACAAAAAGTAACAATCTCACCCTAACTTTTTTTCAAGGCTGTACGCCCCCAACAATTAAAAAAATATGCACAAAAAGTCCCTCTGGTCAAATTCTATCTATTTTCACATTTATATACTTATAAAATGGTCATTTTACCCTGGTTGTACGAAATAAAAGGAAATTAGTACAAAAACCTTTTAAAAAATTAAAAAATTTAAATAAAAGAATGAAAAAATATGTTGATTTCTCATAGTTACTCCTAACTTCCATCAAGTATCGCCACAATTTTTTCGCATTTTTTTTAAGAGTGAGAAAGGATAAGACCTCCACTAAAGTTGCCTTTAACAATAATAAAAAGAGAATTTACCACGCATTTTTAGTTATTTGTAGATGAAAAAATTTAGAATGAGAGGGGTTGTAGTGGAAATAAAAGAGGTCCTCTATTTTTTTTTAATAATTCAAACCTTCAATTTTTTTGGTAAAAAAATTCATGCATTTTAATTCTTCCAATTTTTATGACTTGAATATCAATCACATATTAATTATCATCGCTTATTCAGATTTAAATTTTGGAAAGTTAACTGTCTAGAGTGACTATGACACTAGTGCTGTGGATGTGTTACGTAAGTGAATGAAAAGGAAAATATTAATCAATGTGTATATATAGCTTATGTTAAGTGAGTGGATAAAAAAACAATATACAGATGAATTATATATAAGTGTGTGTGAAAAAGAAAGTAGCTCAGAGCTCAAAATAAATTTTTAAATTTGTGTTCTTATTTTTAAATTTAAATAAAAGGTAAATTTGTCTTTATAGGAAAAGCGAAAAATGAAAATTGACAAAAATAGTATATAGAAACCTTTTGTGCATATATTTGAAAGGTTGGGGACTTGCATGTTTGAAAAAAGGTTAGGGATGAAGTTGTTACTTTTTGCAAACATTGGGGACCTTTTGTGAAATTTACCCACAGTATAATGATGTTTTATGTCCAAGAAATGTTTAGTTACAATATATGAATGGTTGAGAATGAGTGTCATACTCTTATCAGTCACCCATGTATTTGTCATATACCTATAGGTGTATCCTACACGTGTATAATAAATTTTAGATAATACTAAACATTCGCTCCATCTCGTATTCACAACCATTGAATAACTATCAAATATTTTCATTCCGTTTTGTGTTTTCTTCTTCTTGCTTTTTTTTCCTCCCCTTTTTTGGTGTGAAAAGGAATTTTATTTTTAAGTTTTATTATTGAAAAATTCTTGTTGGACAAAAAAAGAGACAAAATGTTTGAAAAAATTGACAAGTGCAGTGGGTAATTAGTGTTGATGTAAAAGTGATGTGATGTGTTAAAAATATGATTGTGTCATGTGTCAGTTTTGTTAAACTTTTTGTATTTATTTATATTCAAATAGTACAACCCTTTATTATTACATTACATGCATTTGACAAGAAGGGATTCTATTTTGTTAGAATTGTATTGTTAACAAAAATAGAAGGTCGTCGGAGGAGACGACTACAAAATTACCCGATGGTGTTTCACTGTAAAAGTTCCAGCAACTGGGCCTATTTTTGACAACAATCAGCGGGTACTTTTGCCGCCATTTCTTTTTAGTTCTGCCCCCAACCCAAAATTTAGTTCTTGTTTTCATTGCCGTCATGCCGCTGTAGTTAGACATTCAACAAACTCCTAGTACAAACAAGAATGTAGGAGTGGGTGATTAGACCCTTGATTAAGGGTGTAAGAAATTATTTTTGATATTATTAGATTATATATGGGACTTGGCGCCGAATTATACTTCTAGTTTATTATGAATGTGTAGCATTTTCAATTAATTCTTTCTCAAGGAATTATCCATAAAATTTTTGATCTGAAGAATTATATCCATAAAATTTTTTATGTTATATTAGTCTTAGAAAAAATTTTCTTGTAATTTGTGATTTAGCCCATGGTATTGGCCCTCTTATTCGCCCCTTTTTTTTTCTTTTATTTTATTTTCTTTCTTTCTGTCTTTTCTGTTTTATAACTTAAATAATTCATGGCATCTATAATAGTGGACGATTATTCCCCGAGGATGACGTGAAAAATGAACTTTCCCTTTATTTCTCGTTTTCTTCTTCAACTTTTGAAAATAATCACGAGGAAAGAACAAACAAGTCAAGTCCTTGCTGCCTTAGAGTTTACACTAGAACTCCATAATTAAAAGTCAATTGTCAATTTAGCCAGATTACAACGAGATCAATGGCTTCGAACGCAATCCTTTAATTCCAACTTGTCTCCTTTTGGCATCCCAGTAAGTCAAGCACAAATTGTTAGAAAATTTGGTTGACATGGTAAAGAAAATGCACAGTGATAGGTGTATAATTTATATCTATTAAATACTCCAAGTTGTGTTTAAGTGTTTTAATTTTTAGTTAAAAGTGCATATTTAGGTGTTGGTTTGTTAATTTTTAGGTTATAGCTCAAGAAGGAGTGCAAACAAGTGATTTGCATTGAGTTGGGGTCGAATTTGCATGTTTGGGATAGTTTTGGACTAGTGTTGCAAATATTCTGGAGCTTGGGGACCAAAAAGCAACAAGGAAAAAGATAAAGGATCAAAAAGAAGATAAAAAACCTCTGGCTTGAAGTTTGTTCACTGCAGGCGCAACGTAGGAAGCATTGCGAGCTCAATGAAGGAGTGATATCTGTCACAAATCAAGATTTAGAGAGCTGAAAATTCGTTGCAGGTACAATGAAATGGTCATTGCAACCTATTGCTGCCGCAATGAATGTAATGCCTATAGTTTTAAGCACCCGAGACGCTGCTAAACTTCTTTAGTTTTATTCATTAAACGCGGAAAGTTAACATTTGTATAAATAAGTGCGGAAAACTTTTTTCTTTATCTAAAGTAAACAACATGATAATATTTCATAAATAATCTCTAAGGTAGCCATTGCCAATACTTAACAAATGCTCAAATCATCGTCAAAATAATCCACTTAAAAATCTAACAATATCGATAATTAATCAATGAAAATTGAATGTTAACAAATAAACATTAAATCCTTTTCTTTATCAATGGTCATTCCCGGTCAAGTCACTGCCAGTTCCAGGACCTGTAATGTTTTGAAATAAAAAAGTGAGTGTTTCGAAGAAATACTCAATAGATTCTCGTGCACAACCTTTAAAACATTATTATGCCATTTAATACATATATGCATGCAAATTATGTCTTTAAACCTGCCAAAATGACGGAGCTTGGTAACCAATTAAAATAAGCTAGGCCTGTAGGCTCACAATTAAGGTGAGCTAATTATATACATACTTTCATGTTCATACCATAAATCACATAAGCACACGCATAAACCTATAACATGTAGTTGCATCATATTTTTAATAAACGTGCGCATATAACTTTGAAAAGATCGGAAGAGCACGGAAATCTACCTCGTTATACTTTTCTTTTTGAGTTTGAGCTTAGAGCAATCAATTATACGTCAAGTCACGTGCTTCGTCTAGTAAATAAATAACTATAGTTAAAATTTTTTAAAATACTTAAATCTAAATAAAAGTATAGGTTTAAATTGTAAACTTTGAAAGTTTTGAGTTAAAACATGACTTTTCAAAAATATTAGGACTAAAATAGAGTTTTTCAAAACATTGAGGACTAAAATCGATAATACAGATACTTTTGAGTCCACTTAAATACTAATAGAACCATAGGGACTGAAATAAAGAGTCTAAAACTTGGGGGAATACACTATATATACAACATAGGAGACTGGAGTGCAATTAGGATTTAACTAAATCCCCAATTCACTCTTCCGATCTCACCCAATTCGGTCGACACACAGGATCAGAGACTGAGGGTGAGCAATGAGTGATCAATGGAGTCTGGGTTCAAAATCAAGGGAATCAAGTTGGATAAAATGGGTTTGTTGTTCCCAGTAGCTCGATTGAGAGAGGAGTTGAGGTTTGGGGTTCGACCGACGTTAGGGTATGGAGTGTTCGAGCTTGACAGTGGCGATTCGCGAATGGGAGTGGTTCGAGAGAGGCAGGTTTGAGCGTTGGCCGAAAGGTTTGAAAGGGGTTCGTGACGTAGGTGAGTTCTGGCTTTCGGTTCGCAGAGGGCAGACGGGTCGCGGGTTCGAGAATGATTCGAAGGTAGCGCGAAAAGGGGTACGGTCGGAGGCTGCTTCGTTACAGTGGGTCGCGACCGAGTTTGGGATTTTTGAAATAGAGGGTTCCGGCCAGAAACCAGAGGTTCCGGCGGTGACGATGGTTCCAGTGTGCGGTCGGGTCAAGGTGAGTTCAATGGGTTCTTTGGCTTTTGGTTTTCTTTTGGGAAATTTGGACAGAAGAAGTGGCTGGGTGGTGGCGAATGGCTGGAATTGGGGTTGCTGTTTGAACGGAGGTTGAAGGCTGATTGTTTTGGATGGAAGAAGGGCAAAAATGGCTGTTTGAGTGCGTTCGTTTGTAGCACTGGTGTATTTGTATATACATTGTATGTATATGTGTGTAATAGGCGCTGGAATGTGTGTTTGTGCATGTAATGTATACCTCTGGAGATGAAAGTGTCTACAAATGAAACCGTGACTCGGGTATTTGTATGTAATCGTGAATTGGGTCTGTGTATGTATATGGTTTCTTGCAATGTGTTGGGAACAAAGTCGTAAGGTATCTGATTGTTTGCTTGAAATGCATGTGTGAGTGAGTGGTTTTGCTGTTTATTTCTGTGCATGTATGAATGTGTAATTGTAGAGAGACATGTATCGTTTCTTGTTTGGTTTCTTTGCTTTGGTTGTTTTTTCTATGAATGAGGGTATAAATTTACAATGGAAGGGGGAGCCAGTACGTGGGAGATATTGAGGGACATTGAGGAAATCATATTGGATTGCCCGCTGCAGAAAAATCAGAGGAGTTGAGCAGTTGGCAACGTTCGTTCTGTTGCCAAGAAATCTGATCTCCTCTGTCGCCAAGAAATCTGATCTCCTTTTTGTTTTCAAGTTTCAACGTGGGTGAAACAGGGTTGAATACGTCTTCAGCTGTACTTGGGTTCGGCTTGACTGAAACTCAATTTTGGACTTAAAGATTTTGGGCTTTAAAAATAAATAAAAAGAAAATCAAGACTTAGTAATTAATTGGACTCGAATTTAATATATAGAGAATAAAATCCAATTAATCATGAACTTACATTTTTTTTAAAGTAAATTAGACGAAAGACGTGAATATTTTAAAACATTTATCATGACCAATATTGAATGATGGATTAGGATGGTAATGATACGCTAAAAATTCTTTAATATCTTTAAAATGATAGTTTTTCATTTATGAAAAATTCGGTCGCTACAATGAAAGGCCACAATCACCTGTCCAAAAAATGAAGTTCAGAGAGCAAGTCAGAGCATTGCGGGCGCAATGATGCCTGATTGCGGGTGCAAAAAAGAAACTGGAAAAGTGTTCACTTACTTCATTGTGGCCGCATTCACTTACTTCATTGCGGCCGTAATAACCGATCGGTAGAAATTTTATATTTTTCTTTTTTTTATGTCAAATTCTTAGTTTGGTAGGTTTATTTTACGATTTCTAAGCATTTTTTAGGACATGTAAGCCTCTTATAAATAGGTTATACCCGTTTTCAATTTATGACATTCATATACGCCCCCGATATACATTACAATACTTTGTTTCTAGATCGGAAGAGCACACGAAGTTTAGTTTGGTTTTTGAGTTGAAGTTTTGGGTTGAAGAATATTTGTGCAATTATTTTTTTCTTCAGCTTTATTTATCAAAACCCGGTGATGGATTCTTACTCATTTGTGCTTATTTTTATTAATTCTATGAGTAGCTAAGTTTTTTTTCTTGGGATAAACGATGTAGACCTATTGTGAACCCTAGTTGTCTGTTTATTGATTCAACTCTTAAAGTGATTTTTAATTAATTCTTTATCATTGTTTCCTATGACTTTCACTTGTTTGGCGCGCGAATTTGTGAATGTTTATGGGCTTGTATTGAACTCAAGAGAGGAATACATGAATTAGATTAAAGCGATAAAGGACATTAATTGAGGCAAGACAAAGAGATTTGCTTGTGATTAGTGCGGTCACGTAAATTGCACTTTAGGGAAATTTGCACGAGTTCTTGTTATTTAATACACTTAAGAGGGTTGTTAACGCACTCATCTAGAGATAGGTGAGGGGGTCTAATTTATTAGGATTAACTAGTTTCGAGAGGGGTGGTTGATTAATTACGTGAACTCGATCATTGACTAGGATTAGTTTTTGTTGAATCAATAAATGGGTAGCTAAGGGAATCAATGGTGGTGAAGTTGTCAGTCCCAAGTTCACGTAAATCTTGAAAAACTTTTAAAAGTAATTTGTTTTTCTTAATTTGCATAATCTTTACTTTTATTTATTTACTTGCTTTTAATCACAAAATCCAAATTTCTATTATCTTAACTAGAGCGTTAATTGGATATTCAGTACTTGAATATTTTTTCATGGGACGATAACCCGGAATCATACTCCACTTTATTACTTGTTCGACCCGTACACTTGCATATCACACACACACATTTCACACGAACACAACAACTTGATCACGAACCAAACCTGAGCACTTCAAACACAAACCACGAATGGAGGCTTAAATACAACCCGGAATCATTGTCCCAAAAGTATATTTGCTCCCTCTTGGTTCAAGATGCTTGAGGGACTACTATGCAAATGATTTTTGTGGATTTATCAGGCCTCAAACCTGAATTTCTAAAGCACAAAAGAAACCAGGAAAAGGACCTCAAGAACTATTTTTGAATCTAAGTTGTCGGGATTATTTTGTGTATTTGTGGGATGGATTTTTCATAAAATCCTTTACGTATTTATAGATTCTCAGGTGCCTCTATGAATAGACATCACTTTTCAAGTGAAACAGCACCACACTTCACAAGAAGCTGCCACAAAGCATGAAAAATCAAAGGAAACTCTTCCTAGGAATTCCTTCATTTCTTCCACAAAATATTTGAACAATAACATTTCCCAACACAAACCAGTTGGAAACCTCCCTCTCCTGGTTGTTGCAAAATCAATGTAGATGCAACCTTGTTTCAATCGACCAGTGAAGTGAGCTATGGTTTTGTGTTGCGAGATTCTTCAGCAATCTCTCTTCAGTAAGGCAGAAAAGTTGCGCGGCAATTTTGAGGTAAAAGTGGCAGAGATGATTAGGGTCAGAGAAACTCTAAAGTCGACAGGCCAGACCTATAGTCTACAGGCCCCTAATGGGCCCCTTGATGAATAATTTTTTTTGAAATAATAACAATATGCTAAAATAGAGTTGAAAAATAAACTACAAAACTAGTTATTCTCTAATAACCAAACAAAACAACAATTTAAGTTGTTGAACAAAAAGAAGCTAAAATAATAATTCTCTAATCAAGAAATTATACTAAAACCTACTGAAATTTGATCATAATTTGTATTTTTTTTCTTTTTCGTTGATTATTTTGGGTTGTCAGATTGACCATATATCTATTATATTAATATTAACAGTACTCCTCAAATTCAAAATATAAATATCTTTTTGACTTTTTTTTTGATAGATGATAAATATACAAGGAATGTGGTTATAAGTATTTAGCACCAAAAAAAAAAATTAAATAAAAAAATAAATAAAATAAAGAGGGGACTAAGAAATTGGGACCCCTAGCTTATTGGGCCCTAAGCATAAGTTGTGCTTTTGCTCAAGTCCGGCCCTGAAAGTGGGTCAAACAATCTCCCCAAGGTCACTGTAGAGATAGACTCACACTTTGGGTTTTGATGCTCTACTTTGCAACTCAGGGATCTTAGACCTTTTGGTCTGATCATCGAGGAGTACAGGAACTTTGCTTGAGATATTAATGAATTAGTTTTCTCATGTGTTTGGAGAACTGTAAACTAGGTTGGCCACCGCTCAGCTTGGGAAGCTACTTCAACGTCAATCTCAAAAGGAATAGTTTAGTACCCCCAAAATTTCAATTATGAAGTATTAAACTTTGATCATTTCCTCTAATAAAATTTTATTCTTCAAAAAAAAAAAAAATGAAAAGAAGTTCATAATGAAGCCCAAAAAAAGGGGAGAATTAAACCTAAATAATCGAATCACGATCAATTTAAACAAAGTTTGTTGGCTCTCCCAAAAATAAAAATGTTTTCCATTCTCATATATTATTTATTTAAACGTTTAATTATATAATTATTTCACATCTCTATATGGTGAACTTATAGACTAATTTTAACATATATAAATATGTAATACACAATAATAATCGATCAACTAATAGTTTTCAATTAATATGATTTTTTCTGTCTAAGTGGAGAGCTCTTGGTTTATCTTTCCCCGTAAGGGAGGCTGTTTTCTATTTTGATCTTTGTGTTTTTTTCTCGTTTCATTCACTTTTAATCTCTTTTGGCTTTGAAATGGAAGCTGGTTACGCTAACATGAATATCACAGCTGAACAGGACGAAGAACTTGTGCTGCACAGCGAGAACAATGGGGAGATCAACAATAGTATTAATCTATGTTTGCTGGGGAGATTCTTAACGGAAAAAACAATTCATTTCAACTCCATGAAGAACCAGCTACCAAGCTTGTGGAGACTGGGAAAAGGGATGAGCGTGAAAGGGATACGAGACCAGCGGTACTTATTTCAATTCAACCATGAGGTGGACTTGAAAAGAGTGTTCGAGGGAGGGCCACCAAGTGGGAAAGTACCCTATGCAGATTCCTCTATTTTTTGTGAATTTCTGGGTTCAGATATATGAACTTCCAGTGGGCTTCAGGGTAGAATCAGAGGGAAGACAACTAGAGAACTTTATTGGCAAGTTTGTTGAGTTTGATGCCACAAACAAAGTGGGTGTCTGGCGGGAATACAAGCGAGTAAAAGCTCAAATAGACGTCTGTAAACCACTAAAAAGAAGCAAGAAGATAAAGAAACCAAGTGGAGATTGGTCGGTCATCCATTTTGAATATGGAAAACTAAGCACGTTCTGTTATTTGTGTGGACTTCTAGGGCATTTTGAACATTTTTGTGACTTGAATTTCACCACATCGGCTGATGCTCTAACTAAGGAGTGGGGTGCATGGCTATGAGCACCGTCGAGAAGGGTGGGGGATGTTTCCGATGAATGTTGGCTCCGTGAAGAGAGAGGCTCGGCTACTGCCTCTAATTAAGAAGACAGATACGGCTGATGGGAAGGATATTGCAGATACTGAATCAATCACTGCAATCAAAGGAAAAAATAAAGTTGTCAATCAAACTAATAAAGGAAGGGATTTTGAACTTAATCGGGTGGGATTCTTGGGAGGTTTGAGAAACCAAGACAATTCTATTCATGTTGAGATAATAGGTTGTGACATTGAAATGGGCCTAAATGGCGATGGTGCTGATTTAATTTGGGAGAGAAAAAGACGTTGTGGGTTGGACTCTAATAAATGGAAAGCCCAACTGCTTCTTATGGACTCAGCTTCGCTTAATGAAAATGGGCCAAAAAACTCCTTGATTGCCGGACTTGGTTTCCAAGCCTGCCAAAACCAATGAGGTGCTTAAGCTAGAACTGCCGACGGCTTGGCAACTCTCGTGCAGTCACTGCCCTTAGCTAGATTATTAGGTCTCACCAGCCAGATGTTGTTCTTCTTTTAGAAATGTTAGTTTACTGAAATAAAATAGAAGCCCTTCGTGTTAAGATAAATTTTGAAGGCGCTTTATCTGTTGATCGTGAAGGTCATAGTGGAGGTTTGGCTGTTCTTTGGAAATATAATAAAGATTGCTATGTTTCTTGTTATTGGAATAACCACATTGATCTTATTGTTTGCGACAACAACAAAGGAAATTGGTGACTCACCAGTTTTTATGGTTATCCCAGCGTAATAGAAGAAGAGAGTCTTGGAAACTACCTCATTATCTGCATGCAATTTCTTC
Source organism: Nyctanthes arbor-tristis (assembly GCA_963692815.1). Classification (NCBI taxonomy): domain Eukaryota; kingdom Viridiplantae; phylum Streptophyta; class Magnoliopsida; order Lamiales; family Oleaceae; genus Nyctanthes; species Nyctanthes arbor-tristis. The sequence goes on from CAVNYN010269534.1 coordinate 18,599, forward strand.
TATTCCATGGTGTTGTACTGCGGACTATAATGACCTCCTTTACTCAACCGATAAGTGTGGAGAGAGAGATCGCCTAAACCATTTGATTAAAGGGTTCCAAGGAGGGGATGCGAATACTAAGTTTTTCATGCCAAAGCATCCGAACGAAGGAGTAGAAATAAAATCCAGCAGATTAAAGATGACGAAGGGACGGCTTACAATGATGATGAGAGTATTCAAAGAGTGGCGAAGAGCTATTTTGAAGAGCTTTTTAATAAGAAAGAGGCCAGACCAGAAGATATGCTTGCTGCAATGATCGAAGGGTTAAGAAGAAGGACAACAATTTTCTACTTGCACCATTCACCCGGGAGATCAAATGTACCCGGACAAGTCCCCAGGTCCCGATGGCATTAATGCAGCTTTTTATCAACAGGCTTAGCCCACTATAGGTGATCAAATTTTCCAACAATTCTCCAATTGGTTATGCAGTAAGAGTTTTCCTTTGTCTCTTAATAACACCGATATTGTATTGATTCCCAAAAGTGACAACCCTACGTCCATAAAAGAGTTTTGGCCCATTTCGCTTTGTAACATGTTGTACAAGATTATGGCGAAGGTTTTGGCTAATAGGTTGAAGACTTTATTGCCTGGGATAATATCTAAGTTTCAATCTGCTTTTGTCCCCGGTTGAGTGATCACTGACAATGTCTTGGTGCCGTTTGAAATTTTGCATTACATGAAGAGGAAAATGAAAGGGAAAAAAAAGAAGGAAGAAATGGCTGTAAGGGTAGATATCAGTAAGGCTTATCACTGGGTTAGCTGGAACTATTTGAACAACATCATGCTTCGTATGGGCTTTTTCTCTAGAATAGACAAAAATTATTATGAAGTGTGTTACTTCAGTCCAGTACTCAGTTTTGGTAAATGGCAATTAGGTGGGACCTATCAAAAGGTAAGGTGACCCCCTATCACCTTACCTATTTATTTTATACACGGAAGGGTTATGTGCTTTGTTCCAGCATACCGCGATTAATAGAGAAATTCATAGATGTCGATCTAGCTCGAAGTGCTCCGAGTGTCAAACACATGTTGTTTGCAGATAATTGTTTTTTCTTCTTTAGAGCCCCTGAGCCAGAATTGATTGTGATGAAGAATATCTTGTGTAAATATGAGGCAGTATCCAGACAAGCAGTTAACTACGGAAAGTCTGGTATTTTCATGAGTCTAACTGTTAGTCCTGAGTTGAAGGGAACAATTTCATCTATTTTTGGTGTTGAATCCAATCTCAACACGAGGAAGTACTTGGGGCTGCCTTCCTTGGTGGGTAGGAAGAAAAAAGAGTTTTTTAGTTATCCCCCTCAGCAATTCTCATACATCAGACAGATTGATTTGTCACTTTAGTCGAACCGATGATTATCTTGTAAATCTGAAAGAGGGTCGCTATGGAGAATAGGAATGGACCAGGCTCGCTTTGTATTTCTGGTCCGTGGGAAAAGCTTTGGAAGCTTAGAATTCCTCCTAAGATGAAGTTCTTTATATGGCAAGCTTGTCATGATTGTTTGCCTACACGTGCGAGACTCGTCTAAACAGGAATGCCAATACAAAAGGAATGCGTGTTCTGTGGAAAAGAGGCCGAGAGTTGTCTACACAGCTTGGTGGAATGTCCTTTTGCATGCAACCGCTGGAGTTTTGCTAAGTTCAACTGGCACACAACGTTTTCTCTGGCTTTAGAGATTGGTTCTTTAATCACCTTAGCAATGGATCAGACGTGTGCTCTTCCGATCTAATTTGTTGTGCTGTTGCTTGGTCCTTTTGGAAACATAGAAATCATAAGCTTTGGAATGGGCACAATACTAATCTTGGCATAGTGGTCAAGGATGGGCTCAACTTTCTCCAAGATTGGAAGGAAGCGTAGAAGTGGGAAGATGGATCGAAAAAGGGATCCACAACGATAATGCGGTGGTGTAAACCTACCACATGTTGGTAGAAGTGTAATATTGATGCAGCAATTTTCAATGAGGATGGTTTTGTAGGTTTTGGTATGGTGCTTCGTAACAAGTTGGGCCAATTCAAGTGGGGACGTATACAACGCTTGAAGGCTAGATTTCAGGTCAAAGTGGCAGAGGGAATGGGACTATGTGAAGGTTTGAGCTGGTTATTATCTATAGGCCTTTCAAATGTTATTATCAAGCTAGATTCAAAGGGTGTAGTCGATGCACTTAAAAGGCTATGAGACAACTCAGAGTTTGGTCTCCTTATCAACGATTGTAGAGAACTTTTGAAAGAATCCACAAATTTTATAGTGCATCGCATAAGCCGACGAGCCAATGGTGTTGTGCATGCTTTGGCTCATCATGCTCTAGATTTTAGTAGTCCATGCATTGTAAATTGCCCTCCCCTTTGGTTGTCCTCAATTCTTGCTTTGGATGGTTTTTCTGATAATGGTTCTAATGAAAATTAAGCTTTTTTCCTGCAAATAGAATTTCAGGACCAATACAAAATACATCTTTGGAACGGCTAGAGCCTAGAGTTTCAAAAAATTAAAATAAGCAAAAAAAGAAAAAGGAATGTGAGGTGAAAATTACATGGATTTAAAAAGATTAGAGATAGATAAATAACATTAATAATCTAAAAAGGATTTTTTGCTGTAAGGGAATAATTATTGTTGATGCACTGACTAATAAGAAATGAACTACCAAATTTTTGTAATATAAGTTGGCACATATGGCTGATCATATATCTCCAAAATTTGAACTTTTTTTTGGATCTTTTCAAATGAGCATTCACTTGTCTTGGTTCCATATAATAGAAAATAGGATTAATTTCACATATGACCTCCAACCTATACAATCAGCTGAGTTTTCCATCTTTTTTTCAATACCATAGATCCTCAACCTTTCAAAATTCACTCATATTGTTCTTCACGACATTTTTGATCCTTACTTTTTATATAAAAAAATTTAAAGAATAGTAAAAAAATAAAAAATAAAAATAAAAATATTTTTTTCCCATCTAGCTAGCTAGCTACCCATTTTACTCATATCCCCAATTTGATTGGAAATGACAAATAGTTGCAGTATTTTTTTTTCCGGTGAAATCCTCATTGTTATCATTTCTAATAGTGGTGGGAGGGGCAAACAAAAAAAATGCAAGTCTTTTTTTTTTTTCCCATAAAAAATGACTACTATAATTTGTCATTTATGGCTGAGTTAAGGGTGGGTTAGTAATTAGATAGGAATGATGGAAAGAAATTATTTTCTTTTTTTCTTTTTATTATTTTTTGTTTTTTATTTCTTTTTTGCTTTTGGTGTCGTTAATTATTTTTGGTTTTATTTAGGAACTGAGTTTTATTTAACAAAAAGATTAAAGAATATAATTGTCAATTTAATAGGATTACGGACCTTATGTGTGAATTTATGAAAGGTTAGAGATCCATTGTGTTGAAAAAAAGATTAAGGACCCAACTAATTACATTTACTAACATAAGAACTAAGATTAAGCAAAGTGCTGGACAATTTAATCCAAGTAAAAATTGATTAAGTTAGAGTCAATGTTAAAAAAAAAAATCCTATTTTAGAAAAAGAAAAATAAATAATCAGGTAGAGTTAGAATTAATAATAATCCAACTCTTAATAAAAAAACTACCTATCTTCTCTCTCTCTCTCTCTCTCTCTCTCTCTCTCTCTCTCTCTATATATATATATATAAGATTGGAGGGATTAGGGTTTTCCAACCAATTGCCGACTTTTTTGTGTGATTGGTAGTGGGTTCGTGTTGTAGCATTAGTAATCGAAGAGAATACATATTTTACGTATAGATCAGGAGAAGATTGCGCAAATGTGTCAGAAGTTGCAACTCGATGAGAAGACGACACCAATGGTGGTTATTGATGCATTTACGTCCAAGCACCTCACATATACAATGTACCGTATTAGGGAAAATTTTTGGGAGTAAGCCAGTGAATAAGAAGGGGTTGAAGTCTGTTCTAAAACTTATCTGGAAAACGAATTGGTGTTTACGATGGAACCGACTCGGAGCAACAATACCTTCTTATTTAGTTTTGGCTCGGAAGAGGATAAGGTGAATATGTATCATGGGGGCCCTTGGTTGTTCAACGAGCATATCCTTTCATTAATTCTACCCCCATGAGCTTGCAATTTTGACCGTATGCACTTTAACATGGCTCCTTTATAGGTTCATGTCCCCGGCCTACTGTTGATTTGTTTAACAGAACGTTGCTTGACGGTTAATGGTGAAAAATTGGGGATGTGATTGCTGTAGATTTAGAGGGTTCTATCCCTAGGGTTTGTGTATAGCTTGATGTGGAGAAACCACTGCGTAAGGGTTTTGAAATTATTTCTACAGGATATGCATAAGAAGATCACAATTCCAATGCAGTATGAGAGGTTGTCGGATTTTTGCTTATTCTGTGGATTGATTGGCCATTGATTTTGTGAATGTCTTTTGAATGGTGATCATAGTTCATTGGGTATGGTGAGACGCTTTGATTGTAACACCCTTAAAATTCCTGTAAATTTATTTCTCGATATTATTTATTAAATTAGTGGGGAAAACATACGCAAGTATCGAAACCTTATATCGTGAGCGTGACATAGTGCGACGTTAAGTGTCACGACTACCCAATAAGTTACATTTTAAATTCTGGGCCATAATTAAATATTGTAACTGAATTTTCCATGTGGTTGAGAAATAATATATTGGTACGAGGGACACTTCTTATGCTTTGGCATTTTGAGCTTGTCAAGTATCCAAAACTAAAGGGACACTTGGGGTGGTGGGAAATTGCTATATTTCTTGCATACTTGTATAAAACCCACATTCCCACTGTCAATTTCAAACACCCCATAGCCTAGTTTCAGCCTTGAATCTCTATAAATGAATTCTAAAAGCTTCCCTTGTCATCACTCTAAGAATTAAACACCAAAAAGCTAAGAGAATATTGGTCTGAGAATTTTGTGCACACGGGTGTTTTTGGGAGGCTAATTTGAAAAGGAAATTTGCATCAGTGAAACGGATTAACATTCTAAACGACCTGGCTCTTCCAAGTCACACGACTTGCTACGGGAGGTAATGCATTCCTCCCTCAAGGGAGTCTTCCATGTCGCGCGACCTTTTAAATCATCTAAATTATGGAGTTGATATCACCAAATTGAGTCCATTGATCTAATGTCATCGAGTTGAGGTCATTGACCCAATGTTACCAAAATGAGATCTTCAACTTGAAATCATCTAAAAGTCATGATCCTCGTGATATGAGTTCATTGGGTTGAGATTAATGTGACCTGAGTTCAAGCGACCTGCCCATGGGGGTCTCATGAGTTATGTGACATACGTCTTGCGACGTGATTTTGGTTTATGTTAAATCACGTCCCTTACAGATCACTTTAAGGTGACTGTTCTATGCAGTCCAACCAGTTGAGGTACTAAGGTCAACTTTCTTCTTTGTTCGTGCACATGAGAAGAGGTCGACCTGTTGAGGTTGACCTTCTTCATTGTTTGTGCGAATAAAGAGGTTGATCTGTTGAAGTTGACATTGACCTTTTTCCTTGTTCATATGCTGACCTTTCTTCTTTGTTCATGTAAATGAGAAGAGGTGGACCTCAAATAAGGTCGAACTTCTTCATTTGTGTGAATGAGAAGAGGTCAACCTATTGAGGTCGTCCTTCCTCCTTGTTTATAGGTTGACATATTGAGGTCGACCTTCTTCTTTGTTCGTACGAATGAGAAGAGTTCAACCTATTGAGGTCGACCTTCTTCGTTTTTGTGAATAAGAAGAGGCCGACCAATATTTTATTATTTGGCATTAAGATCAACCTTCTTCTTTTGTGCAAATGAGAAGAGGTTGACCTCGTCAACCTTCTTTATTGTTTGCGCGAATGAGAAAACATTGACCTGTTGAGGCATTGAGGTTGACCTTCTTCGTTTGTGCGAATGAGAATAGGTTGACCTATTAAGGTTAGAGCCGGATATCGGGGCGTGTTTACTTCCAACCCAAACCCAACCTGATAGGAAATCGGGTTCAGGATTTAGGAACCGAGCTGATCCGACTCAGTTCCTAAACTCGACTCAACCCGAGTCAACTCAGATTGACTCTAGTTGAGTCCGGTTGGCTGTTTTGGGCCGACCCAAGCCCTAAATAAAAAAAATTAAAAATTTGGCCCAATGGCGCAATAGGACCAAATCCTTTGCATATATTGTACTCAGAACACAAAAACCACAGTCTTCTTCTATCCTAATTCCTAAACTCTTATTAGAGAATTTGAAAAAAATAAATCCAAAGGCAGAGAAAAAAATTAATGGCATCCGCGGTGGTTTGAGTCATCGGCGGCAGAACGGCAGTAGTAGTATTAGCGGGCAGCAGTGGAACGGCAATAGTAGCGCAAGTAGGCGATAGAAGAACAGCAGCGGCAGCAGCAACGGTGAAATGGAAGGTCGCGACAGGGGTCATCATCAGTCTGCAGTAGCCAGCACTGGTTTTGATTATGGGTCTAGGGTTTGTATGAGTTGCGAGTTGTGATTGTGAGTGACAGAGTTAGTGAGTTATGTGTGTGTAGCCATGTTAGTGAAGAAATTGTATGAAAATTGAACTATTCAAAGCCTGAAAGTCTCAAATTGTCAAATGGAAGCAAATGGAATAGAAAGCAAAGCAATTTAGCAAAAACAATTTTGTGTGGGAGGAAAAAATATGTAAATTAGGTTGGCTGTGTTGAGTTCACTGAGTTGTACCCAGTCAACCCGTAACCTGTCTAGACTCGAGTCAGATTACCCATTATAGAACCCGCATCCAACCCGTTAACACCCTCAACCCGACTCAACCCAACCCAAAGGTTTCAGGTGGGTTGGGTTTTCAGGTTTCTGGATTTGATGCCCGGTCTTAGTTGAGGTATTGAGGTTGATCTTCTTTGTTTATACGAACAAGAATAGGTCGACATATTGTAGTTGACCTTAGTCTTTATTATTTTTGATAATGAGAAGAAGAGGCCGACCTTTGTCATTGTTTGTGTGATCTCCACAATGAGGTACTTGAATCTCACTCAACTTGATGAGGGTGAGTGGTCATATACTTTTGAGATTTAACTTTAGCTTCACTCTTGCTTGTTTAGGATACGTGTTTTATTGAATTCACTTCCTTTGCACTCAAGAAGTATAAGCTACTTGTATATACCTCTTCAGGTCATGCCTCTTACCCATATTCAAGAGGCATAGGTTATTTGTATTCACATATTTGGTTGAGGGTTACTCTTATTTGCCCTTTGAGTCGCATTCCTTAGTTGTATTCAGAAGGCATATATTACTTGTATTCACCTATTTGTTAGAGGGCTACTTGTATTCGCCCTTTGAGGTCATGCTTCATACTTGTATTTGCAATTCGGGAGACACATGTTACTTGTATTCACCTATTTATTGAAGTGTTACTTTTATTTACCCTTTGAGGTCACACTCTTTACTTGTATCCAGGAGGCATAGGTTACTTGTGTTCATCTATTTGTTGGAAGGTTACTTTTATTCACCTTTGAGGTCACACTCCTTACTTTTACTCAGTAGGCGTTGGTTACTTACGTGTTTGAATTATTGGTAATCCCTTCAGTTTTACCAATAATTCAAACCTTCAGTTTTTTTACAAGAAAAATTTATGCATTTTTAATCATTCCAATTTTTATGAATTGAATATCAATCTTACATCAATTATCATTGCTTATTTAGATTTAAATTTCAGAGAGTTCGCTGCCTAAAGTGACTATGACACTAGTGGTGGTGGTGGTAGTCGAGTTAGGTAAGTGAATGGAAAAGATAATATGTTAATCAATTTGTTTGTAAAACTTATATTAAGTCAGTGGATGAACGATATACAGATAAATACGTATAAGTTTGTGAAAAAGAAGATAGTAGAGAGATTTGTTGCATCAAGTTCTAATTTTGACTCAACAAAAAAGATTTGTTTACGTGGAAAATTTGTATTTGAATTGATTCCGGCAGTAAATGCTAAAATAAGAAGAATGTTTGTAATTAATGAAGATGAGTCAATATGCCAAAGACAGGAAGAATGAAATAATGGAGTCAAACCCTTTCTCAGTATTATTTGTCTCCAATTATAGCAAGTATTTGCATGAGGTTAATGATTACATACAATTAATGCCTGGCCCATGGGAATGGGACGTGGGTCAAATCAATTGAAATTAAGCCTACACTTTTTGACTAATGGCTACCTAAACTCTGCACGGGGTAGGTAACCACTGCTTCTGCATACAATGTTGAAGTTCCATCAACCGTAAGTGATAGGACTTCACACATAGGTTTATAAGCTACTGCCTAGCTGGCATTTTTACGGGTCATGACCTTGCGACCTTAAGGGTGTAGCGACCTGGCGATGTGAATGCTAGGTAATGGCTGGCTCTCCAGGTGGCTGAGTTATACCAGGTCTTAAGGTCCTCAACTGTTTAGGTCTTTTAGGTCATTGGACTTAGTTGACCCAATGACCTAGCGACCACAAAATGGCCCCCAAGGTCATTGTTTCTGGGCTTCAGGGTTAGCGACCTTGAAGGTGTGCTCGCTGCTCTTTATAAACTGTTGCCATCTAAACCATACTCTTTAAATTTTGAAAATTTTGGCCTGGCCCATCCTCCCACGTTTCAGCCGCTCAATGGGATGGCGTGTCCTAGGGATTTACAAGTAGTAATCATTAATTTGATTGATGCCTCTATATTTCCCAAGGCAACACGCAGCCCCCATCCCTTCGTCTTCCTCAGTCATATTTATACCCTTTTCCTCTCACTTTTTTCCTTCTTCATTTTTGCTCTTTTCTGCAATCGATTTCCTAGAAACCCTCATACAAGATTTTCTCAACTCTTTCAAGAAATCAACATCTCCCAGTCTTACCTATTTTCTAGTGGAATCGCTGGGGGTTTTTGTTTGTTTAAAAATATGTGGATGATTGAGATAGAACACAGAGAAGGTTCTCAGCTGGAGAATAGGGAAGAAGAGGCTAGGGTGAATGTAGAGTGGTCTGTGGTTGAGGATAGGGCAGAGCCAGAATCGGAGCCAAAGGTCCAGTTTGAATAGACTCAGAATGGAAGTGAAGAGGAAGAAAGAGATGATAAGGTGGAGGCAAGCTCTAGTGGATGACCTCTGGCCATCGTAGCTTCCGAGAAGGACTTTCCGTAGGTGTCTAAACATATCTCATCTAAGGTGAGGGAGAAGGACTTCATGTTCCTGTAGCCTTTTCGGTTCCATATGAGAGGTAGCGGGCTCATTACCCTTTAGGAGGTGTCTGAGTCAGTCCCCAATCGGAAGGAGAACTGGTTATGGGTGGGGATGAGTGGAGGACCCGTTGACCCTAATGAGCCACAGGCAGCCAAGAAAATAGTTTACCAATTTGAGGTTTTATAAGAGCTGGCGAGCTAATGCTTAACTCTATTTCCTTTTGTTCAAGTGCTGATCGAGATTGAGGTCAGTTATTGACTTCGCTGCTCAAGGAGTAGGTAGAGGCCATCGCTTAACTACTAGATCAAGACGTCCACGTTATGGACCCGACAGATGAGGACTATTTGATAAGTAGTAGACTATCAGTTCCCAGGACTGAGCATATTTTCAGGAACCCAAACAACTGTAAGTCACTACTTTGTCGTTAGATCTTTTGAGCGACCTCGTTTTGTTGTCATCCCGACCTGATACTTGTGTTTATTCTAGGAAAAAGTACCTTTCCAGGGGTCAGAAATGAGTTGTCCATAAGGTGGAGAAAAAGAGAGTCACGTGGGAGAAGAAAAAAAAAGCTCTTGAAATGGCTGAAGAGATGTGGACCGTTGAACAAATGGTCGGGGCTCTGAGGCAGAAAGAGGAGAAAAAGGCCTATGACAAATGAAAGCGTCATTGTTTTGGAACAACTTTCCAAATGGCAGTTGGTCATCTGAGAGCCTATGCCCAACTCCTCCTCCTACACTCCTGCTCCCATCTCTAACAGAGAGGCATGGCCTATTAAGGAGAAGGGGCTTTTCAATCTATTTGCTGAGGACCTCTACTTTCCAGTGGACCCAACTTACTAGAACATTCTAATAAAATTGCAAGGCAAAAAGGCAAAGGCCTTGCTCAAATTTAACTTGGCCAAGAAATCCTTTGATTTTGCCGTCACGGACGCCATGAGCAATGTAGCTCCGGGTTGATTGAAAATGTGAGAGGACTTTATCACTTCGTCTTCAATGGCCGAACTTCTTCAAGCCAATGTAGCCATGCGAACTCGATCGACCATTCTGGATGAGCACGCTATAGCTTACATACGTCGCTTCATTGGGAAGAGGAAGAAGCTTACCAACCTGGCAACTAAGGCTACTAAGGCAAAAGAAGGGCTAGAGCTAGCTCTGAAGAAAAGGAGCAAGAACTCCACGTATCTAAGGGTGAGGCTGCGGAGAGCTTGAGGTATGGAAAAAAAAGAGCGAGGCGCAAGAGACTCAGCTGGTGACTGAAAGGTTGAGCCACGAGCAGGCCCTAAAGGAGGTAGAGTGCTGGGGTTCCTCAGAAGAGTAGATAGGGTATAAGGAAGTAGTTGCTAAATAGTAGAGCCCAGAGAAGTACAAGGAAAGTACCACTACTCTTTACTATGAGATCGCCAAGAAGATCTTTGGCGAGGTTGGGAAAGTGCGACCAAAGTATGACTTAGCTTTCCTCAAGGAGCAAGTCACTAAGCTTAAGCAAGAGTATGGCTATGTGAGCTCAGACTAGGAAGAGAAAGAGGCCAACGTTCTAGCTCCTGCCGGAGAGGAGGGTGACATTCCAGCTCCTGCCGGAGAGGAGGGCGAGGTTCTAGCTCCAACTCCTGAGAATCAAGCTTAGGGCTCTTGTACTTTTGCTTCTCTTGTACATTTAAACTTTTATAAATGAAATGAAATTTCCTAATTGTCAACTTGTTATTTGTATATGTCTAATTAACTTTTCTATTAGTCACAATAGTTTAGTGAGAAGTTCGTTCTCGCCCGTGCTTACTTAAACAAAGCCTTAAAGGAATTTTTAAGCCAAAGTGTTAGGACGCTATCAAGAAGCTCGTTTCAGTTGAGATCACGTACACATTGGCAGAATTGAGTAAGGATATGTGTAATTTTTGAGTAAATTATCCAAGGAAATTGTTCTAGCTTTGATCGCGTAACTTTTACATGAGTATGAGGTCGCTGATTGAAAGTTTATTTTAGTCAAGGTTTCGAGTTAGTAAAAGAATAATGCTATTTATCTAGACCGGAGGCCGGTCTCTGGTCTAGGTGGCATTCTCTTATGAGAGAATAAATGGGTGGATGTCTCTATGTATTTATGATTATCCACCCATCTTCCAATGTAAAAATGCTAACCTGATCTCTTATTTAGATAAATAGCACTGCTCTTAATAAAATAAATCTTTTAGACAAGTGTTAGGTCACTGGTTTGAAGCTCATTCTAGCCTTGGTCGTGTAACCTTTACTCGGCCGTTATAGATTCGCCTTATATAAGATCGTAACGAAGTATATATTAAACAAAGTAAATAAACATTCATCACTTAAAACTGTTAGGTTGCAAAATTATGGTTTGAAAATTTTGATGCAAAAAATCTGGAGATAATACAAACAATTTAGACTTGATATCTGGCTAATTGATAGTATTTTTTCAAGTTCTTTGCATTCCATGGGTGTATCAATTTGATCCTTTGCATATCCTCGAATTTGTAGGCCTCATTTAACAGAATTTATCTGACTCTGTATGAGTCTTCCCAAGCTGACCTTCTGGCCCTAAGGTTCTTGAGGCTGGTTCTATAGTTGAGAGGAAGACCATGTGAAGGACTAGGTCTCCTACTTCAAACCTACGCACTCTGACCTTAGTATTGTAGAACTTAGCGCATTTTTGCTTGTATGCTGCATTCTAATTTCGCCCAGTTCTCTCTTTTCGGAGTAGGTCAAGCTCGCCAGTAGGGAGCTCGTTGTTTCTTGTCTCGTTGAAATGTATTACCCTAGAAGTAGGGACTTTCAACTCGACTGGAATTATAGCTTCAGCTCTGTATGTGTAGGAGAATGGAGTTTCGCTTGTTGCAATTCGACAAGTCGTTCGACAAGACTATAGAATTGTAGGAAGCTCCTCAATCCAACTCCCCTTCAGGACTTCCAGCCACCTTTCTAAGGTTTGCTTGATAATTTTGTTGAAGACTTTGGCCTATCTGTTACCCTGTGGGTGATGAGGGGTAGAGTAGAAGTTCTTTCCGCCTAACTCTTCGTTGAATGTTCTGAAGTTGGAGTTATTAAATTACTTGCAATTATCTGTGATTATAGCATTTGGAACTCCAAATTTGTAGATAATTGACTTCCAGATGAAGTCATTATTTTTTGCTCTATGATGGTGGTTAGAGCTTCAGCTTCCACACATGTTTTGTAAAATAGTCTACTGCTATAATAGTGAACTGAGTTCCTTGCTTTCCTTTTGGAAGTGAGCCAGTGAGATCTACACCCGATTTGGCAAAGGGCTATGGTCCCATCACTAAGGTCAGCTCTTCTGGTTGGCTTTTGACAAGAGGGGCGTACCTTTGACAATTGACGTGTGCTCTGCCAATCAATAGCATTTTTCTTAACTCTCGACCGGAAGTATCCTTACCTCAAGATTTTGTGCGCAAGGGATTGCCCATCTAAATAGTTGCCACAACCTTTGGAGTGTATTTCTTCCAACACAACTCGTGCTTCAACTGGAGTAAGGCATCTCAGTAGGGGTCCGACAAAACTTTTTTTATACAACTTTCCATCAATTTGTGAGAATCTGGCGGCATAATGCTAAGTCTTTCTGGCTTCCACACCTGGAAGCCTACTCCCTCATTCAAGAACTGAATGATGGGATCTATTCAGTTGCTTGTCTAGTTGATTTTCATTGCCGCTATTCCTGTTTTGTCAATTGATGAGGTTGCAAGTCTCTCCAATTGGTACACTGCTAAGCTCTCCGTCCCCTTGCTAGTCGCGAGCTTGGCCAGAGCATCAGCGTGGCCATTTTCAGCTTACAAGATCTACATGGTTTCGAACCAATCTAGTCCTTGTAGCTCTTCTGTCAGTCTATCTTTGGTACAATGAGAGCTTTTCACCTCGTACTTCATAAGCTCTACTTGTCTAGTTTACGGTGAACTCAAAGTCGCTCTTGATGATCAGCCTTTTGATTCCCATACATTTCGCCAAGTTGATCCCTGCTAAGATTGCTTCATACTCAGCCTTATTGTTGGTTGTGCTGAACCCAAATTTGATCACTTGGCAATGATCATATCCGAAAGGGCTAACAAGGATAATTCTAGCCCCATAAACATGGGTAATGGAAGATATGTCAGTGTACAACTCCTAAGTCAAAGGTTCTGGATTACTAAGGTTAGAATCGCAGGGCGTGAACTCAGCTATGACGTGGGCCAATGTCCTACAAAGGTTCCGGATTACCTTGGCTTGTAATTAATGTCGTACTGGCTAAGCTCTAGAGATCGACTTTTTGGAGAACTTATCTTAAAGGGGCGTTGACCAAGATTTCAATAGTGCAGTGAAGAAGTAGAGACAGAGCTTTTTTGTGGCGATTACAAAAGAAAACGCGACCTTCTCCATAAAAAGTATCTAAGTTCTGGATCATGTAGAACATAGCTCACGTAGTAGACTGGGAACTGAGTTGCTCTCTGCCCTGACAAAGACCGTGCTAGATGAAGATTCTGAAACGGCTACATATAAAGAAAGTGTCTCACTATGCAATGGTTTGGATAATAGTGGAAGAGAAGAGAGGTGTCCCTTCAGCTCCGTAAAGGTAACCTGACATTCCTTCATCTATATGAACTCTTTTGACTTCTTGATGGCCTCGAACAAGGCTTAAACGTGTTAATGGATTGCGGTACAAAGCGAATCAAGGCAACAACTCACCCCGTCAAACACTGCACTTCTTTCACTAATCTTGGAGCTTTCATGTCCAAGATTGATTTGACTTTTTCTAAAGCCACCTCGATTCCTCTTTAATTGACCATGTATCCCAGAAATTTCCCATAGGCTACTCTGAAGGAGCATTTTTTAGGATTGAGTTTCATTTTGTAGCTTCTGAGGACCTGCAACATTCTGACAAAGTCCTCGATATGTTGCCAAGCTTACAGGCTCTTGATAAGCATGTCGTCAACATAAACTTCCATGGCGAGCTAATCCTTAAACATAGAATTCACCAATTGTTGGTAAGTTATTTTGGCGTTCTTCAATTCAAAGGGCAAAATCTTGTAGCAATATAACCCGCCGTCAGTTATAAACGAGATATGCTCTTCATCATTTGGGTGCATGGAGATCTGATGAAAGTCCGAGTAAGCATCTATGAAGCTGAGTAGTTCATGGTCTGCGGTTGCATTGACCATATAATCAATTCTTGGCAAGGGGAAGTTGTCTTTAGGACAAGCCTTGTTTAGGTTTATGAAATTGATGTAGACTCTCCAAGTCCCATTTCTCTTTTTGATGAGAATGGGGTTAGCTACCCATTGGGGGTACAGGACTTCTCTTATGAATTTATTGCCAAGTAGTTTGTCTACCTCCATGGCTAAAGCTTCTTACCTTTCACCATTGTAGGGCTGTCTTTTTTTATTCACAAGCTTAGCTTTGGGACCAATACTGAGCTTGTGGCAGGCATTCTTAGGATCAATTCCTTCCATGTCCTCGTGAACCCACGCAAAGATGTCAAGGTTTTGCTTCAGGAATTGCATGAGTTAAGTTTTCATTGGTTCTTTCAATCTAGACCCAATTTTGAGCTCTACTTCTTATATTGCATTATCCAGCCTGAATTTCGAGCTCATCGCCCTTATCTCTTTACTCTAGGGTTGAGAATATGAATTTCTGACGAGGGTGTTATACTTGCAGCGTAGTCCAAGTTGCATTCTCTCGCAGCCTGCTTGTCACCTCGCACAATGACTATCCCATGGCCAGTGGAAACTTTATGACATAGTGAAAATAAAGGTCATAGCTCTGAGCTCACACATAATTGTCGTCCAAGAATAGCATTGTGATTTGAGGGCACGTCAATAACAACGAAATCTGCCATGATTCTTCTCTTATAAGGTTCATCTTCTAGCTCTACGGTGAATGTAATCTAACTTTTAGCCTCTAAAAAGTCTCCAGTTAAACCTGGAGCCTGGTTCTATAAGGACTTAGATTCTTTGTGTCTATTTTCATTTGTTGGAAAGTCTTCCAATAAATGGTGTTTACAGAACTGCCATTATCCCAAAAAATTTTGTGGATCGTGATACCTTAAACTGGCATGGTCATAACAAGAGCGTCAGCAAGAGGGTGTAGAATGTTGTGGGCATTTTCGTCACAAAAAGAGAAACAACTTGCTTGAGTGTTAGGGGCTTGTGCCATAAGTAAGTGATAGCAATTCTGGGCTTCTCTTAAGAGACATCGCATTCTCCTCTTAGAACCCTCCATACCATGATTTCCACAGATGAGAATGCGGATTTAGGCCGGAGGTTGGTTCTGTGGAGCTCGAGCGTTGAAGTCTGCTTAGAGATGAGTTTGTCTATCCTGCCTTGGTGATTTGCTGTGTATTCACCCAGATATCTCTATTTAATTAGCTTCTTGATCTCTTGCTTTAGATGCCTTCATTTATCCGTGTTGTGACCCACAACTCTATGATACCTACAGTATTTAGACTAGTCTGCATTCTTCATGGGCTTTTCCTTAGGCAAAATCAGATCATTCTATAGGAGGTTGGAAATGTGCTCCACAGAGACATTAAGCTTGGTGAATGGCCTTGAGGAGGTGGACGATCTCTCATTTCTCCATTGATCTTTCTTAGTCTTTTGATCATTTCTTTCAACCTTGATAGGCTTTCAGGTCGCGAGCCCCTTTCTATAGTCTCCTCTGCGCTTATATACTTTTCAACTCTCCTTATGAGCTCTTTGTAAGTGCTTGGCGGGTCCTCATGCATTGCCCACTAAAAACGGGTATCTTTGTAGAGACTTGATTTAACTGCTACTAGGAGTGACTCGTCTACATTATTATGACTCATCTCCATTATTATGACCTGCCCGTTGAAATGGTCTAGGTAGCTCTTTATTGGCTCAGACTTCCCTTGCTTAATCTCCCCAACATCTCTTTGGGGGTTGCTCTTGCCTTAGAGCCCATAAATTGTGTTGCGAACTTCAATGAAAATTGCTCCCAGCTGTGTACGGATCCTGGAGCTAGATTTACATACCAAGTCTGCATGTTTCTTTCCACGGTAAGTGCAAAAGCTTTACACAGATAGCCCCTGTCATGTTCTCGAGCTCCATCTAGGACACGTATCTATGAAGTGAGCAATGGGATCTGTTTCATTGTTATAAGTTCCGACCTGGAAGAGTTTCATTTTTTTATCCCAAATAGAGAGAACGAAGGGAGACGGCCTTCCCCACAGGTCGCCAGCTCCTTTTCCATTGGACTACCTTTGCTTAAGGTTGTTTAGTCATTTTCTCAGCTAGTTTAGCTTGTGGTGTTGCTGAGGATTTGACTGTTGTCTTGAGAAGTCCTTGGCGGTGAGCTCGATGCATGACTATAGTGAGGAGTAAGCATTGGTCTTCTTCTCCTTTATCTCCTTCTCTTTGTCGTGGAGGCTCTAATGATCTTGGCCTTCTAGGACGCCGTTGAGGTTGATGCCCCAGTCTCATGAATACGCTGCTTCCTCTTGCTCCTCTAGAAGGGACTGGTGCAGCTCGAGCGCTAGGAACTGGTTGGCTAGAGGCTTGAGTTGGAGTGAAACTCAGTCTCCCTCTCACATGTTCTCTCATAGGGTTTACTCTCGTCGGAGATCTTATGATGTTCTCGGCTTGCCAAGAAGAATCATCCTGGGAGGATTCCGCCATGTTTCGCGGGAAAATTGGCGAATTTTGCTGCTTTAGTCGTCGGACTCTTAGGCTAGCACCTCCACTTGCTATAGTAAAGCTTCTATTTCTGATGTGGCGGCTGGCTGTGAGGGGTTAGCGCATATCATATTCCTAGGCCTCCTGAATCAGAAAGGCAGCCCTATGTCACTGCTTCTTGTTCTTTGGCTTCGGGAATATCTTTGACTTATCTTTTCTCGCTAGAGGTTGGTTTTTGCAAAGCTTTTTGTAAATCTTCCCATAGACGGCGCCAATTTGTTGATATCAAATTCTGATTTTGACTCAACAAACAAGATTTTTTTTAAGCGGAAAATTTTTGTTTGTATTGATTCCAGTAGTAAATGCTAAAATCAGAAGAATGTATGTAATTAATGAAGAAGAGTCAATATGCCAAAGATAAGAATAATGAAATAAAATAGTCGAACCCTTTCTCAGTATTATTTGCCTCTATTTGTAGCATGTATTCGCATGAGAGTAATGATTACATGCAATTAATGATGGGCCCACAAGAGTGGCATGTGGGTCAAATCAACTGAGATTAAGCCTACACTTTTTGACTAATGGCTGCCTAAGCTTTGCATGGGGCAGGTAACACCGCTTCTGTATTTAATGTTGAAGTCCCATCAACCGTAAGTGATAAGGCTTTACATGTGGGTTCGTAAGCTGTTGCCGAGCTGGCACTTTTGCGTGTCATGACCTTGCAACCTTAAAGGCGTAATGACCTAGCGGCCTGAATGCTAAGGCACAGAATTTATAGGCAATGGCTAGCTCTCCAGGCTGCTGAATTATGCCAGGTCTTAAGGTCCTCAGGTCTTTAGGTACTTTAGGTCGTTGGACTTAGTGAGGTGTGCAGGACCTACTCTCAAGGCTCTACCGACCTTTAACATTTATTGACCGTTGACCTTTGTTGACCCAATGACCTGGCAACCATAAGATCAAAATGAATTTTTAAAATTGTCTTTGTAGAAAAAGCGAACAAAGCAACTTGACAAAAATAGTATGTAAGGACTTTTTGTGCATATTTTTGAAAACTTGGGGACTTACATGTCTAAAAAAGGTTGGGGATGAATTGTTACTTTTTGCAAAGAATTGTTACTTTTTGCAAAGATTGGGGACCTTTTATGAAATTTACCCTAACTAAAAATACCAAAACAAAATAACAAACCCAGCGCAACTGTTGTTCTGAATGAGACTCAAAATTTCGCTAAGTTTGTTAAAAAAATGATAAATAATATTAATATAAAAATTTTGTAGTGATTACTAAGTAAAGAAAACAACCTAAAATGAAAATTTAGGGTTCAAATATAGTTGCAAGGGAGAAAGATCGAATTGCATTCTCATAATAAAATACGATATTCATACCCGTGCGTTGCACGGAAAGAAAATATCTTAGATTATATACAAAATCTTAATAAACTGTGATTAGCTATATATGGTTCTATATTGTCATATGTGATGTGTATCTTTTCATTTGTCTTTCCAAAAGACATTTATTTTATCAATATTTAGGAGATAATTAAAACTAAATTGATTCATTTAAGATACTTAATTTGATTTACAACCTTGTTGATCAATAATATATTTAACTCATTTTTGCACTAAACGTACGATAGATTTTAAACATGTACATAATCCACATTTACACTAATAAATAAATATAAACTTATTTAAATTAATTTCTAAAGTGTAAGCATCAAAATTCTACATCTTTACTCAAATTCTAATAGATGCTAGATCAAAAGATTAAATGTACATGAACCTTTTATTTATAATTTCAAAACTCATGTGTTCATATTATTTTATTAATATACGATTTTTTTACATTTTGAAAAAAAAAACAAAAATAAAAATAAAGATACAGAGATTAAAAAAAATAAACATAAAGTTGAATATAGAGAATCTATTCATTTAATATATGACATTGAGAAATTAAAACTTCATTACATTTATAATACAACTAAAATAATTGAAACTGTATACACGACCAAAATTAATACATTTAAAGCAACTACAAAACTCATAATAACAATTCAAGATACAAACCATAATGAACAACATAAAAAATTCTAAATGGCTAAAACTACAAAAATATACAAAAACTTGATTTTTCTATTTATAAGGATGCCAAGGAGTCACCACAACCAAGTATCTGGCGTGCACTTATCAGCTTTCAATCCAACCACATTTTTCTCGTCAATCTATTCATTGCCAATATGGCCATCCTATATATATATCCAATAACATTTTATTCATCAGTCTATTTCTTGTTGTATATCCATGCTATAATCAACTGAACTAATAACCTCCATTTTTGTCAAGCGGCCGATTATGACCATTGGAAATCACAAAAGACTTGGTCAAGTTCTTCATTTTCTTAACCCAGTAACACTTCGTGTAACATATGTCAATTCATCAAATTCTATCATCTACTAGAAGCAAATAATAATTGGAACCACTTATTAAATAAGCGAATAAAATTAAAATCCCAATATATATTACAAATATTATCATAAAATACATATCGAAACACATATGCATCATAAAATATTTCAAGAAATTCAATAGTTTTACTTCGCTTACTGTAAATAAATTTAATTTAAATAAAGAAATTAATGGTTAATCATTCATGAGATTACTCCTTTTAAGTCATATAAAATTTTACCTTATAATATATTTATTTATAAATTTGAAGATACTAATACGAAACACTCAAGAAAAAAAAAAGAAAAGAAAAGAAAAGAAAGGCAATTTAAAATTATTTTATAGATAATTAGTAAGATTATTAAATATTTATGGCAATCTCCAAATAGGCGGTTATCCACTCAAACCCAACTATTCCATGTTTTAAAATAATTGTCTTATCTATATATTGCATAAATTACCAAGTTTATAGGTATCAATTAATATTCTATTTCTAATTTTAAATTTCATAATTATCAATTTGTTATATATATTAATTAATAATATATAAAGATCTAAAATACCACACTAGTTACTGCAATAAAAAATAAAATGTCAAAAATATCTTATTAATAGATTTTTTTGGCGAGAAAACTATGGTACAAATGTATCACAGACTTAATTCCTTATATATAATATTAAGGGGCCACAAACATTTATCCTCCCACCACACTTTATTAATCACTTAAATATCCCTAAAATAAATTACATTAACAGCCTTATTCTTTAATTTTTTCAAAATTAATATATTTAATAAAAAAGTTTTCCTCAAAACTCTGGCTGGATGCCCCGTCAGCACCGTCTGACCATAACCGGCAGGACGCAACCCCCTATCTTGACCACAACATGCCGGTGACCAAAGCCCCTACTGACGCCGGCCATTTAGCCGGCCAAAAACTCCAAAACGAACCCCAAACCTTATGCATTCACGCCTCTTCTGTTCCCCTTGTTCCAGCCACCTCTCTGTCGGAAAATGGTACCAAAATTCTCCTCTCCCACTCGCCTAGCAGCTCCATCCATCAATTGGGCCTATGGATTAGAACGATCCAAGGTCGAACAAAGAAGGGGACCTTAGAGATTGACTTTCTTTACCCCCAAAAGAACTCCACTTTGCAACAAGATTTTAGCCTCGGTCTAGAAGGGAAAAATGTTCAGCAAAGCAAGGCAAGGCAATTCGTGGCAGTTTGCGACCGCCACCCGCCGACACGTGGGAGGCGTGCTCCGGCGACTTCACCGGCGCCGCCGCACTCAAGGGAAAATTGAAAGCAGAATATGAAGTGCGCCCACACCACATTTTATTTCTTTATTTTTTTATTATTTTTATTACTTTTTTAAAATGTGGGTTAATAAGGTAAATATGGTGTGGTGTGGTAATTAAAAACACAATTTATTTGTTGTGGAAATAAAATGTGGTGGGAAGATAAATTTTCGTGGCTGGAATATAATTCCCCTAATATTAATTTAAGAATTGCTATTTTTACTAAAAATACCTAAAACATGAAAGGAAAACTCAAATTAATAGAAGAAATAAGTGACCAACTTTCCAATGACGACGTAAACCACCCAATATCATAAATATTCCAACTTGTCAACAAGCCAGCAACAAAAGAAACTATATCCTTTCAAATCATCATAGCTGAAAAAAATATCCCGATTGCATATAGGACACATTTGAAGCCTGACGATTGGAAGAAGGCATAGAACAAAAGTTTAGAAAAAAAATCATGGCAAATTGAAGAAAAATTCATAAGAAACAAGTGAAGGGACCGCATAGAACTAAACCCAAAATCTGAAATTCATGGAGACTAAAAGGTTTAGAAACAAGACAAATTATATCCCACTCAAGTGCAAATTAAATAAAAACCCAAGACAAGCTTCCAAAATGCAAACTGAAAATCAAAGAAGGCAAACTCAAAACCAAGTAAAGATAATCTAAACAAAATGAACATAATACATGAAAGGAGAGGGAAAAAAGTCTAAGAAGCCGATTCATTTGATCTATCGGCGATAAACTTGGGAAAGGCATCCTTTAGGTACTTTTTTCTTCCTAGGAAGATCCTTGCAAACTTTCTTCAACACATCAAGATCTTTACGAGTTTCAGCATGAGATTCAATGTGGTCCTTTGCAAATGCCTCCATCCTTCAATGTGCACGATCAATGAAGGCCTGAGATTCCTTCATAAGAGCACCTAACGCCATTGGTAATGAACTAACAATAGCCAAAGCACCACCTTCCTAGTCACCATCATCATCTTCATCCTTCATTCTAGCTTCATCAGCAATTTTCATCCGCTCTTCCTTAATTAATTTATATTTCATATTTATCATTATCAATATTTTCTCTCTTACCATGGAATTTAGAACAGGGAGATAAGTCAAACTCAAAATGGTAATACCGACATGATGAACCGACATGATGAACCGTTTCATGAGAACAAAACCATAACTTCTTCCTAGAAAAAGCTGAAATTATCCCATCCAAATTTCACTGGTTCACCTTTCATGACTTTTCCAAAGGAACCATGTATTTTCTCTAGTCAACTCCATATACTCTCCTGTTCTCGATTTAAAATCTGAACGAGAAAAAAATTAGATGTCTTAAATGCCTAGGAAGGGCAGCCATATCAACTATCACTTTGTTTAAATTTTCCTTGTTATAAAAGCATTCTGCATGATTCTATTATGTCAAAATTTAAAGAATAAACAGCACCCTTATCTTCTAATCAATGTTCAAAAAACCGAAACGGTCAGCAAACTGGAAAAAAATCAAACCATCTACGAACTGTTTTTAATTAAAAAAATAAAATTTTAATTTTTTAAAGCTACAATTAGTTAATTTATTTGATTGAAATTAACCTTTAAACTAGTTAAATCACCCGTGCGTTGCACGTGTAAAAAACTTATTAAAATATATATTAGATGATTAAATAATAAATATGTAACATTTGCACCTCGGTAGAAATATAACAATACAAATGAAGATGTTTGCGAAAAGAAGCAATGTTTCTCTTACAATAAGGAAATAAATCTTCAAATCTAATTAATCTAGAAATTATGGGGCAAAAAATGAGATGTAGGCATCACATTTTAATTAATCTGAAAATAAAAGGAATCCTAATAGTAAGAATGATATTAGGGCGAGTTCTAATTGGATATGTCTTATCCGTATCCTGACACATTTCTATCAGCCACATTCATACTTTTTCTCGTACTATTTCAAATGGGTACGGAGTAGAGTGGTTTGCGTCGAATAGGTAAAAGATACCTGTTACCCACCATATTTTAAAAAATCCTGATAAAACTACAAAATTAAACAAAATGTAAATACTTAAAAACAAAATTCAAATAATATTAAACTCACCAACACACACAGTAGAGATAATGAATTAACGAACTAAGAGGGATTAGAGTTTATTAGTGAAAAAAATAACAAATAAAACAAATTGGAAAAGTAGTTAAGGTTTAGTTGCTGAACTCAATAGTCATATGCTCGAATCTTCTCCGAGTTCTTTCATAAGAAAATTTTGTTAAAAAGATAAAAACAATTACCACAACAGTTACCAAATAAAAAAGACGGGAAAATTACGATATAAAAGGTACCGAGACTTAATTCTCTTAATTATATATATAGATGTTGATATGGATTTCCGGGATCTCACTTCGGTTATTTTGAGTGAGGAAAGGTGAAAAATTCCTTGCAAAAGACATTGGAACCCACAAAATTAAGTTTTTAATAATTGGGCTGAGTCACACGGTGTATTGGGCCGCGAGTTAGAAAGTTTTCAAATATTTTGGTTGGTCCGACCATTCAAACCGCATCCGGTTCAACAGTTTTACGGTTTAACCCTTTCTTTGACCGATTTTTGACCCGTGCTTAAAAAGGTAGTTTTGTACATAAAACCAGACTGTTTGCTAGAGTCCTAACCGAGGTTAGGGAAAGTCCTAGAATATCCTAGGTTGTGTCGCCACTGACGGTGAAGGTCCGGCGCTCGTCTTCGGCCGGCGAGTTCCAACTTCCGGTAATGTCTTGTGACTGATTTTACTGTCTTTCTCGAATGGGGGATAGAAGTGGAATTGCTCACATATGTCAAAAACTCAAACTCGATGATGACGATGGACCAGCAATCCAAATAGATTCCAAGAAACTCCTTGAATGGCAACAAGATTTAGATAAATGCTTAGTTGGTAAGTTATGGGGCATGAAACAAGCTAACAGAGAAGGCATTGAAAATGTTATGCGTTCGATTTGGTGATTAGAAAGCTCAGTGAGTGTGGAGAAAACAGAAATATCTAATATTTACATCTTCACATTTGACAACATAGAGGATAGAAACCGTGTACTTGCTGGTGGACCATGGAATTTTAATAAACAGCTTTTGGCTTTGGCTGTTCCCTCTAGTGTTGGAGAATTGGAGTCGTTAAATTTTTGCAAAGTCTCATTTTGGGTACAGATTTTGAATGTTCCATTTGCTCTAAAAAATGTAGAATGTGTCAGAATTTGGGGGTCTACAATTGGAGAGGTGGAAATGGTTGACATTGAAGGAGCTTTGATGAGGATTCGAGTTAAAATAAATGTAGAGAAACCTTTAAAGCGTGCCATTCGAATTGTGTTAGGGGAAACTCATGAGGAACGGGTTTTACCTCTCCGCTATGAGCATTTACCGGAATTTTGCCATGGATGTGGAATAATAGGTCACAAGCTGATAGAGTGCAGCGAGGCAGCCATTCATTCAGTGAAAAAAGTGCAGGAAAGAAGGTTTGGAGACTGGCTGAGAGCACCAGTACTTGGAGGACAGGGAAAGAATACAAATCCGCACAATAAAGAGACAAGAGAACAACCAACCCGGGCTAATTCTTGGCCTGTGAAACTCCAAGACCAGCCTAGTAATACAGGAAAAATTGAGGACAAAATGACAGAGAATACCAGGGCTGCACAACAGGAGCAGGTTCAGGGAATGGAAGAGCTTAATACGTTTCCCAAGCAGATGGAGTTAGTTGTCCAGCCTTCTATCCAACAGCAAGCACAGAGCAAAGCAAATAGAAAATGGAAACGTTGCACCAACTCTAGTGAAACCTATTCTAAAAAATCTCCTGATCCGATCATGCCGAGGAAAGTATTGGGAGATTCTCAATAAAAGAACATGGACAAGGCCTCAAAGATTTTGGGCAGCAAAGGGCCGAGATACAACCCAAACGCAGTTTCTTTGACATAGAGTCAAGGCTTGTTTGTGATGATGGTGGGATGGTGGATTTTCCAAATAAGAAAGCTAAGACAAGCAACATGGAGGAGGATCAAACTGATCAAGGAGCCATGAGATGCCTTTGCTGGAACGTGCAGGGTGCGGGGAACCCTGTCACATTACATGCACTGCGGAAAATTCTCTGCTTATATTCCCCAAACATAGTCTTTATCTCCAAGACGAGACTTTTTGGAGAAGTAGCAACTAATCTAAAGAATAAGTTTGGTTTTGATAATAGTTTTGTAGTTGATAGCCGAGGACGGAGTGGAGGGCTTGTTTCACTGTGGTCTAATGAATGTAATGTTATTCTCCAATCATATTCTAAAGGACATATCGATGTAGTCGGTGTATATAATAATAAAACTTGGCATTTTACTGCCTTTTATGGGCATCCCAAAACTGAGCTCCGCCATTTTTCCTGGGATTTATTAAAGAAGCTTCAGACAATGAACTCTCTTCCCTGGATCTGTAGGGGAGATTTTAATGAAATAATATCACTTAATGAAAAAGAAGGTGGCGGGATTAGAATTGAAAGCCAAATGGAGAATTTCAGAGATACTCTGACAGACTGTCTCTTAGTGGATATGGGTATCTCAGGACCAAGATACACATGGATGAATAAGCGATGGGGCCCACAGTTTATTCAAGAACGGCTTGACAGGTTTTTATGGGATGATAATGCCCAGGTGTTATTTCCTTTGGCGGCAGTACAACATCTAGATTACTTTGGCTCTGACCATCAACCAATTCTCCTCAGTCTGGAACAACCCAGAATAATTAAGCCAGATTCTCGAAACATCAGGAACTTCATATTTGAAACATGGTGGGTTAAAGAAGAAGGTTACGCACAAATGGTACAGGAAATCTAGCATAAAAGAATAGAGGAAATTGGTCATCCTGATTCTACGGATGGGATAGTGAAATTGCTCACTTCTTGTTGCAAAGATCTTTCTCTTTGGAGTCAGTGAACTTTCGAAAACTGGAGAATAGAGTTAAAATATTACAAGATGAGCTCTCTTGTATACTTAACAGAGATCACATAGCAGACAATACGGAGAAGGTATGCGGGCTCGGGGGAAAATCCAACATATTCTTGAAAGGGAAGAAATGTTTTGGAAACAGCGATCCAGAATCCAATGGTTGAAAGAGGGAGACAAGAACACGGAATTCTTCCATGCAAAAGCATCATCGAGAAAGAAGAAAAATTACATTCACCATATCTCGGAAATAATGGAGAAGAATGGTTCTCTGAGGAAGATATTTCTTCTGCTTTTCAGCAATACTTTGAAGAGCTATTTTCAAGTTCAAATCCATCTGTTGATCAATTGGAAGCTGTCGTTGAAGGCATCCGGACTTCCCTTTCAGATGATGAAGTGAGGTTTCTTGAGATGCCTTTCACCAAAGATGAAGTCAAAGACACAGTCATGTCATTAGGATTGCACAAAGCTCCTGGGCCTGACGGGATCCATGCTATATTTTATCAACTCCACTGGGATTTGATTGGGGACGATGTCTCACGGATTTGCTTACAATGCTTGAATCATGGCATTTCCCCTGTAAGTTTTAATTCTACAAATATCGTATTAATTCCTAAGAAGTCAGAGTCTATCAGGGTGACTGACTTTAGACCTATCAGTCTTTGCAATGTGATTTACAAGATCATTTCTAAGACAATTGCTAATAGACTTAAGAAGGTGCTTCCGAACCTAATCTCGAAGAACCAGAGTGCTTTTCTTACAAGGTGACATTACTGATAATGCTTTAATCGCCTATGAATGTTTGCATTCGTTGAGGAAAAGGAACAATGGTAAGAAGGGCTTCATGGAACTTAAACTAGACATGAGTAAAGCTTATGATCGCATTGAGTGGAATCTCATTATTCGCATTATGAGTAAAATGGGGTTTCCTTCTCACTGTCAACAACTTATTTTTAAATGTATTTCTTCCACTAAGTTCTCCTTTGTCATCAATGGCCGGCCTTGTGGAAATGTTGCTCCTACTAGAGGATTGAGACAAGGCTGCCCTCTTTCTCCATATCTTTTTGTACTTGTGGCAGAGACGTTTTTCGGATTATTAAAACTAGCAGAGTTCAGACAGGATATTTCAGGAATCCAATGAGCTAGATCTAGCCCTCGAATTAATCATCTCTTCTTTGCGGATGATTGTCTAATTTTCTTACGAGCAAAGGACTCAAACATTTCTCATTTTACTCACGTCATGAGGACTTATGAGGCTGGCTCAGGACAACGAGTCAATTTTGAGAAATCTTGTATTATGTTTAGTCCTAATGTTAATAGTGCTAATAAACAAAGATTTTCCCAGGCTTTGAACATGCAGTTAGAAAATAAATGGAGCAATTATCTGGGGCTTCCCCTTACCTTTGGTAAACAGAAAAGGAGAGATTTTGCCATCATTTTAGACCGTATTTGGGAAAAAATTACTATATGGAAGCGGGGACTTTTCTCAGTGGGCGGACGCGAGATACTCATTAAATCAGTATTGCAAGCAATTTAAGCATATTTAATGAGTATCTTTAAACTTCCTGATGGGATCCTTTCTTCCATCCAGTCAGCTATTGGCAGGTATTGGTGGGGAGGGGATGTTCATAAGAGAAAACTTCACTGGATTAAATGGCAACATCTATGTCTTCATAAAGGTGTAGGTGGACTCGGATTCAGAGAGTTCTCGGCTTTCAATAGGGCTCTCATTGCAAAGAAATCTTGGAAATTATTACAAGAGCCCGAGTCCCTGGTGACAAGAGTCTTGAAAGGTAAATACTTCGCTCAAAACAATTTTTTAGAGGCACAGTGTAAAAATGGCGACTCCTTTGCTTGGAAAAGTATTCTCTGGGGAAGAGACTTATTGAAGCTTGGGCTCTACTGGAGAGTGGGTGATGGTTTATCTATTTCTATCTTTGAGGATCCATGGCTTCCTCGAAGCCCTAGTTTCCGGCATATCACAAAGCCTTCATCACAGGTTAATCGAGTGGCTGATTTGTTCACTGTCTCTGGTGAATGGGATCACCAGAAAATTGATGATATATTCCTAGCCCCTGATAGAGACATTATCCTGGGCATCCCTATTGGACTAGGTCATTCGCCGAACAAGTTGATTTGGCACTATGATCGTAGTGGCAACTACACTGTCAAAAGTGGATATAAACTTCTCATGAGGGATTCCACGGAATAAGCATCAACTAGCAGACAATATAGTTCTATTTGGTGGAAGAAGATTTGGAAACTAAAGGTGATGTCGAAAGTTCACTGATTTTGGTGGAAAGTTTTCCATGACATCCTTCCTACCGGAGCTAATTTGATTCAGAGGGGGATCCAGGTCAATATTTTATGCCCTCACTACTTCAAAGTTGAAAGTACACAACACATCTTATTCGAATGCCCTTTTGCTAAAGCTGTTTGGAAAGGGGTTGGACTGTGGGATTTTTTATAAAACAACATCGAGGTTGGACTAATGTCAAAAATGTGGTACATGTGATCTCTTCTTCTAGTCATGATCATCAACTATGCCAAATTTTGTGTGCTGCTCTCTGTATTTTGGTATGCACGAACATCCGTTTGCATCAAGGAGTCAGGAAGGAACTAAGTGGATTCCACCGCCACAGGGATTATTGAAACTTAATGTTGATGCTTCAGTTAATGAAACTTCAGGCTGGTTTTCTGTTGGTGCTATTGTCCGCGATGAATCTGGTATAGTCATGGGCGTCTTTGCTAAACGCTTTCAAGGCATCCCCAGATCGAAGATGCTAAAGGCATGACGTTGCTGTTAGGACTTAAATTTGCTAAAAATAATGGATTACAAATTAATTGTGTAGAATCGGACTGCCTTGTCTTGATACAAGACCTACAAGGGGACTCTGAGAATCTTCACAACGCATCTCTTATTAGGGAAATCAAGCAGCTTTTGGATGAGCTAGGTTGTGGCTCTTGCAATCATATCCCGCGTACGCGAAATATGGCTGCCCACACTGTTGCTTCACTTGCTCTTTTTTCTACCCTATGTGGCTCATGGACTATTTGTATTGCATGGTGTATTTGTTCAGTAGTTTGTAGTAAATTGAAGTTATAAAAGTTCAGTTACTTTCAAAAAAGAAAAAAAAAACTAGAACGTTTGCCGATCGGTTTCTGGTTTTTCCCGTTAAGTCAGCCGGTCAGATCCGGTTTTCAGAACCTTGCTTCTAACCCGTAAATTTCGTTTAAATTTTTAGTTTCAACAAAGAAAGTCTTTCCTCAAATATGAGTTCTAAAGCCATATAGGTTATTCACCTTTAGCGACAATTTCACGAGCCTCTACAGCGTTACTATAAAATAATCGAACCACCAATTTACTAACATCACTTTTTGACGTCATAAATTTTCTTATTTGTGTTTGGCAAAATATTCTAAATATTTATAAGGCATATTTTTAAAGAAAGCATAATTAGTTATGCGAATGGGACTACCTTCCTTTTCTTCATCTTGTCATTGTATCTAGCGTCCCTCTTAGTATTATAAAACTCAAAATAGCCTCGTTCTCACCAGTTTCAGTCTCAGAATTCTTAGCTTTACAGTTGGACGAGCCTTCTTGATTCATTTTCAAGCCTCTCTTTTGCAAACAAGATGTTTTAGAGAGCGAATAGAAAGTTCATTGTTCGAATTCTCGTCAATAACTTCTTCATTGTTGGTCCCCAGCAACATTTTGATCTCCACCGATGACTGTAAAATGTGAATTGAGGCCAAATAAATCAAAGCTCTCGTCACTAGGACTTGGATTGAAGAATACCACTCAAGAAGATGAAGAAGCGTGCGTTTGAAGAAGCCTTGATTTGTCTTCTTTTGGATAAAAGAGACGTTTGCTTTATAAAGGGGAGAGATACGTCAAAATGTCATTTAATTGAGGAAAACTTTCTGAGAATAAGTAATTAACTGCAATCCCAATATGATTAAATTAACTTTGATATCCATCTTATTATAGTTTCCAAACTTAATAATAAAGAAAAATAAATTAATCTATAAACTTAGGTTATAAAGTCAAACGTTCTCTATCCACAAAAATAAAATAAATCCGGATCAAGTAGCTTGTAATGAATGTAATAATTTCAATTTTGTTTCTTTGAATCTCAGAAATTATAACATTATGAGGTTTAATGGATAAAGTTCTCATTAACCCTTGAATAGGTAAAGATGTGTTGCCTCGTTTTGGCTAAATTAAATTTATTTAAAATAGTCATGGAAAATAAGAATGCTAACCTGTAAATAGTCAGTATATGTAGCACAGTAAATACGCTAAAAGCTTGAATATATTGAGGTTTGGTAAAATATAACCCCCCCCCCCCCCCAAAAAAAAAGGAGAGAGAGTTTTATATTGAAGATGATGATATCCTATATACTATAAGGGGCTTGAGAAAATGGTACAATTTCCTTAGCAAATGGTACAATAAAATTAAAATTGTTGACACTTGGCACAATTTCCCATCGTCTCCACATTTGATTCATTTTGCCTTCTCCTTTTTCTAATTGTACCATTTCTTTTATTTCTTTTTCCATGCATATTTGTCATGCATGTATTTCTAAAACTACAATCCTCCTAGAACTATTTAAAGTGGGAAATGCGAATTAATGGATTTCAACCATGTTCTCAAGAATTTGCAGTGAATATTTGGATCCTCAAAAAGTTTCATGGTGTCCACTAACCAATAATATTTACCACTTGTGGTTATAAATGTATTCCAGTAGTTACGATACTTGCGTTTCGAGTCAGAAGTCCCTGATTCAAACCACACATGTCCCTTTCTAAATTTCCCTTCCCTTTCCTATATCCTCATGTATAAAAAAATAAATAACATTTAACATTGGGTTAGTATAGTGTTATTCACTATGCCATAGTTGTAATTGGTTATAGGAAAATGCACTAATTCACAACTTTGTAGTTATGATGGCATTTATAAATTATCAATGCCAATATCAGTCACATTTTTTAGCTAATGAGTTTTTTTTTTTACATAAAGATATAGTTTACAGCTAACTTATGTGCAACGCATGTACCTACACTAGTGATCTTGATAAATACTTACCAGTTCTTACTCGGTTAGTGTTAAAATCGAAAGTTCTGTATAATTATGGACATTACAATTTCATTTCTATAATAATTAATAAAGAGGAAATTACACCATTTACTTGGAAACTTAACATTTGTCTAAAAATATTTTGTAGTGTCTTAATTTAATTTCACAAAAGGTCTCCAACCTTTGAGTTAAGAATCAGTTAGATTCTCAACTTTTCATAAATGAACATGATAGGTCTTTATTGTCACTATTCCTTTACTTTTTCAACAAAATAACCATTATACCTCTTATCTTTTAATTTTTTTAAAAAAAGCTTAAAAATAATTTAAAAAAAACCCTACCCCACCCCACCACTTGCCCCTGAAATGCTGACGTTTCTGACAGCCAAGTGCTATAATTTCTGACATCAAAAAAGGGGGGAGTCTTCCCCAGCACTTTGGCTGCCATTTCTAGCAGCACTTGCCGGCAGCCCAAATTTTCTTTTGGGGGGGAGGGGGATTTACTGCCGGAAATGACAGCAAATAGGGGGATTCATCTCCTATTTTTTGGCTACCCTGCTAGAAATGGCAATCAAAGTGCAGCCGTACCCGGCTATAGGAGCTTCTGTTCCAACGGCCAAAATTGGAGGGGGTTGAATTCTTTCCCATTTGCTATAAAATGCTGTCATTTCTGGCAGCAAATGCTTGGAGACTCACCTCCCTTTTTGGCCAACGCAAATGAGGGGAATGTGGGGTGCGGTTAGGGGGTGGGTCATTGGGGGGTTTTTCCTTTTCTTTTCTTTCTTTTTTATTAAAGGAATAATAACAAAAAAGACTTATCGCGCGTATTTATGAAAGGTTAGGGACCCAGAAGAATCTTAAAAAAATTGAAGACCTAAATAATTATTAACTCAAAGGTTGGGGACATGTTTATTTTGTATGAATAAGTGACATGGGCTAGTTGGCAAACATAGATTGGTTGTTTATATATAAGTGATGAATTTGAATGTCCACAATCATCCAATCGATATTTGACAACTAAGCATGTCACTTTCTCATATCTGATAAAAATGTTTCCCAACAATTATTCTTTGTTTTATTTATTATTATTATTTTATTTAATTAGATTTTACTATTAAACACCCACGACAATCCACCCCTACCACCCCTGCTAGCCGATATCCAGCCGACTGCTGGTGCGGAATTCGCCGACTCCAGTAGCCG
The DNA here is from genome assembly GCA_963692815.1 of Nyctanthes arbor-tristis. Classification (NCBI taxonomy): domain Eukaryota; kingdom Viridiplantae; phylum Streptophyta; class Magnoliopsida; order Lamiales; family Oleaceae; genus Nyctanthes; species Nyctanthes arbor-tristis. Next base: position 50,399 of record CAVNYN010269534.1, read on the forward strand.
TCGGACTTGGGCGAAACTTTTTTGTTCTTTTCCTTTATTTTGTATTTTTTTATTGGAATCCATCTGGTTCAAGAATTAGATGGGTTTGTCCCCACATGCATTTCTTTATGTGGATGAGATAAGTTTAATTGCATAAGGCCGCCGGTAAAAACAATTAAATAGAGAGAGATTAGATGATTTAACTATCATTTCTTGCTTTGTTAATTTATGCAAATTTTGTGATATGCATGGTGTTGACGTTTGGAATTGTCGGAATTCCAAGTCAAAAATGGGTTTGCACTAAATTAATTAGGTTGCTCTTTATCTGACTTGGACGTCAAGTCTGACGAGTAAGACAGTCCTATATGTCTAATTATAGGACCGTCCATTAAATAACTGACAACTAAATTTAATTAAATCCATTTAATCTCTTTAGCTACCCTCCTTCGAAGGAGACCAAAGAGTAATTAGTACTTAATTATTCCTCTCACTCCTTTCCCTTTCCTTTCAACTTAATTTTATTTTGGGATAATTTCACAAAAGGTCCCCAACCTTTGGGTTTATAATCGAATAGGTCTCCAACCTTTCTTACACTCGCCTGGGTCTCCAACCTTTCATAAATACGCACAATAGGTCCCTCTTGTCACTATTCCTTTTATTTTCCACTTTTTTCTAATATAATGTCAGAAACATCTTTGCTAAAGATGGTTAATAATACAGTTATGGCTAGAACTACTGATGATTAACAAGTGAATTCTCTTAATGATTAACGACATCACCATCTTTGTAGTTGACAAATGTAGTTGACAAAACTTTCCAGTACTCTACATCACTTGAAATGCATGTATGGGATTGTAAATTTAAAAATCACTTGCTTGATCTTAGCTCTCTTAATTACTCTGCATGAATCACTTAAAATGACATATTATCCTTTTGATACTCGCTTGATTATCTTCCCCAACAATATCAAAAAACTACTCCTTCCGGATTCCGCCTTTTGACTTCTGAAATGTTGTCATCAATCGGAAAATTGCCCAAACTTGAGGTTCTCAAATTATCTCATTCTGATTTACAAGGATGCATATGGAACAAAAACAATGACGCCTTTTGCTACTGAGAAACATGATTTTTGTAGTATGGAATGTCTTAAGAGATCATTTCCCCAAACTTGAGGAATTGGGATATCAACATTGTAGTTTCTTCAGCTATAAGATTGTCATGAAGATATACAGAAATTTGCTATGCAAATTCACGAAGAACAGGTAGAAGAACGAAATGAAATTCTTAAGGTTATCATCCACAGTAACTATAGTCTCGAAAAGAAATGGAAAACGAAATTCGGCCTGTATCTTTTTTGAATTTGCATGTATTGTCTGTACCTATTAATTCTTTATTTGTTGGAAGTACTGGTTTGAATCTAATTATATTTCCTTCTTTTTATCTGAAGACTTATCTAAACTAAGGTCTAACTAGTCAGGTTTACTATTGCCATGCACGCTTTTCTTATGGACAATCCATGACAGAGAGAGACAAAAATTGTGTTGGGCTCTTTTTTTTTTTTCCGTTAATTTTTTTTTTTAAATCATTTGTATCTCATTTACCCTTTTCCTCAATTTTTTATCATCATTTTCGAACATCCTTCTGCATTCCATGTATGTATCCAAGAGTTGTGTTATTTGAACAAAAGTCCATACAAAAATTTTAGCAAAACTAACACATGGCACAATTTTGTTTTTCAACACATCACATCACTTTTATATCAATACTAATCATACATGACACATGCCCATTTTCTCTAACTTTTTGTCCCTTATTTTGTCAAAGTAGAATTATTCATGTATCTAAACATCTTTCTCTACAATCTTACTATTATTTTTTAATTTGTTTCTATATTTCTCGTCTTTTTCATTTTTCCCCTCTTTTTTTTTACATATTCTATGGAGTCCATTGGACACCATATGTTCAATGGATTATATATTCTACTACTTTTTTGGCTATTTTTCACAAATGGACTGTATCATTTAGTGTCACTTTGGAAATGGACTCTATAATTTCTAACTTGGCAATTTCAACCTAACATATCACTATTGATTGTTTTTTCTCTTAATTTTCCTTTTTTTTTTTAAATCATTAGTCTCTCATTTACCTGTTTCCTTACTTTTCTATCATCATTTCCTAACATCCTTCTACATTCCACGTGTGCATCCGAGCATCTTCCTCTACTATTTTACTATTATTTTTTTAATTTGTTTCTACATTTCTTCTCTTTTTCATTTTTTCTCCTATTTTTTGGCTATTTTGCACAAATGGGTCGTATCATTTAGTGTCAGTTTCGAAATGGACTCTATAATTTCTAACTTAGTAATTTCAACCTAACATATCATTGTTGATTCTTTTTTCTGTTAATTTTCTTTTTTTTAATCATTTGTCTCTCATTTATCGCTTTTCTCACTTTTTAATCAAACATCTTCCTCTACTATTTTACTATATTTTTATTTTGTTTTCACATTTCTCCTCCTTTTTATTTTCCCCTATTTTTTGGCGATTTTGCGCAACTGGACCGTATTGTTTAGTGTCAATTTATAATTTCTAACTTGGTAATTTCAGCATAATCAACGAATGTTGATTGCAAAAAGACCTTATTATCCAAATGTTAATTATATTACCAGTACCCATTTTAATTTTTACACCACAAATATAAAGCTATCATCATTAAAACACATTTTTTATGGTTAAACCACTGCCAATTTACACACACACACACACACACATATATATATCCATAAATTAATTAGTTTTAATATATACAACAATTAAGGATCCATAACTATTTTATTATTAATCTATAATTTTTTAATTAAAAACCCAGATATATTAAACATAAAAATTATCGTGAAGAAACCAAAATTTTGAAATCTAAAATTGTCAAGCCACCTTTGCAAATTAAAATTGCCATAAAAGATTGTTTTAAAAACTTTATAAAGAAAAGATTATTTTTAAAAAAATAGATTCTAAACAATGATTTAAAAAAGGAAATTTAGTTTAACATAATTATGAGCGTGGTGGGAGAAATAAAACAAGAATTAAGTTTAAAAAAATTAAATATAGTCATTCAAGTACTTTACGTTATGGATATTTTTGTAAATAAAAAAATTATGGTGTAGTAATAATATTTTGTAGTGCCAATATAATTACATTATATGTGTGCATTAGCATGCATGGATGACACATGCTAACTTTGTTATTAATGTTGTACTTAACTTGAAATTAACCAGTATATATAAAAATAAATCAATAACTAAAGTTTTAGTGATGTTGAATTGACCAAACGTTAGGGGTGAAAAATGGAATAAATTAAGGGAGTGTAATGTACCGGTCTCTAGTAAAGCAAAATAGGAAATCTACGTAAACTGGATACCGGTCTCTAGTCTAGATAAATAACATTAATCAAAATCTATCTATCTATATTCTATATTTAAAAGAGTATATTAAGGTAAAACTTTTGATTTTCTTTTTCACCCGACGTTTTTCTGAAAAACGTTGTCACGCCCCCACTAATTTTATAATATTTTCAAATGTCTTATATCGATTAACAAGTTCTGTAGCAGAAGATTTAATATAAATAACGGAGACGAGATGTACAAAACAAACGAATAGCTTTTAACTTGATAAAGCTAATTACTTAAACTAACAAGTTATTATATTTTAAAGAATCATTGAAACTAGGTTATTCAATCAAATGCAAAGAACACAACAAGTTGTATTAATAGAGATATTTTCTTGATTACCAAAACAAGCAAAATTAATCCTTTCAAGACAAATTATTGAGAAGCTATCATACAAAAAGGTAATTTTCCAATTAATAGAAATAAATTTTTAGAAAAGTGGGCAAGTTATTGACATCGAAAGTATAAAACTCATAATTGCTTTCGTACTTGCTTCAATGACAGGTTTTCACTACATGCAAAACTCTACTCCCGCTTGCGATCATGCTCCAACCTGTGGCGATTATATAGTCAAAATAACATTTACATTATCAATAGCAAACTCAAGTGGTTATACAATCATTATCAATACATTCTCAATAACCACATTCTAATTCCAATTTATTGTCCAAGTATCAATCATGTTGTCATTAATCATGTTCTAATTCTTGACATTTAGGTGCACAATATCCTTGCAATACTTCAAATATGATTACATTGTCACGTTTCAATTTTTGTCATTCAATTGAGTGGCAACTCTCAATTTTGCAATTCGATACAATTACATTATCACATTCTTATTATTGGTCTTCATTCAAGTGACAAGTCTTGTAATTTTATCATTGATGCAATTCAATTTGATCACTTTGTCATGATCTTATAACATTTCAATTGATGCAAATAACTCTTTTATCATTATCAAAATGATGATTATATTGCATTATTTGTTTATGAGATTTTGCGGGATGTTACAATCTACCTCCTTAAATGAATTTCATCCGCGAAATTCGCTAAGCATTATGACAATAACTATTATCTTCCATAGCACAGTACGCAACCGGATCGTCTCCATGTCAAAGACTAGCTTCCGATGTATACTCTCATTTCTTTTAATGTTAAAAGCACGCGTGGCGCTTGAGTAATCAATCCCTTTTTTCGTGTATAAGTTTTTCACCCATCTTGAATATCAAAGTTCAAAAACATCAAATTATTTTTCCTTCTTAACCCAAATATACCATAAATTTAAAATTAAGTCAAATATTCAACAATCCAGTTTTATTGAAAAATGGGTTTGGATTGTCGGTTGCTCATTTACCAATAACAATTAGCAAAAATTTAATTCCTTGAATCATATTTTTTTCAAAACTATTTCAAATCTGTTCTCGATTTTCAAGCTAGTGTTTCATACTCGTTTCATTAAACAAGGTAGGAAGGGAAAACCACATCGGTTTTTAGAATTTGACAAAATAAAGGAATGTGAGTACAAGAAAATGAGCAAAATAACAAATAATGCCAAACTGTAGAATGATTGATGCCCTATGAGATTAAACAAAGTTATAGGGAAAGCAGACGGAAACATGAAGTCAATTTTACATAAGTCCATTGTTAAGCAAGTAAAGTTTCCTAATTGCACAAAGAATTGTTGGCGATAGATCATAACCAAACAATCTCAAGGGTTCGATCAAAATGGTACAAAGTCATGGAATGAAATTGTGTAGTGAAAAGCAAAGACAATAAAAGTAATAGGGGACCAAAGATAATTTTCGAGATAACAAGTAGGCAATCAAATATGAGCAAAAGTAGGCGAGAGAAGAAACAAATTCTCCCTCTTTCTATAACTCATATATCAAAAGTACTTTGAATGACAAACAAAATATAGAGTCATTGGTATGAGCAAAGTCAACAAGGAAAATAACAAATAATCGAGAATTGCAAAAGAGTTAATATTCCTACTAATCAACCAGGTTGAAAGGGACAAAGGCGGAAATATGGAGTCTTTTGTCAAGTAAATAAGGTTTTTAGAATTATGAAGAGAAGAACCATTATCGATGGGCAATAATCGAACAATTTCATAAGCTCAATCAAAACGATATCAATAGGTGTTGAGCGAAGACATGTAGTCAAGAAAAGGCAATAAAAGTGATAGGGGCCAAAAGGATTTCAAGATGTCAAGTGGATAATCAAGGATGATCAAAAGTATGTGGGAATTAGGAAAGAAAGGAGAAGAAAAGAAACAAATTCTCCCAAATCCCAATTTTTTCAAGGTACTAATATCAACTCATATGTTAAAGGCATTTTGAATAAAAAATAAAATAAAGAGAAATTGGCATAACAAATAACTAAGAACTTACAGAAAAGTTAATGTCCCTTGTAATCAAATCAAGCTGAAGGGAATAGGGGCGAAAACAAGAAGTTCTTTATCAAGCAATGAGGTTTTTGAAATTGTGAGAAGAACCATTTGGTGGTAAGCGATAATCAAACAATCTCATGAGTTCAATCCAACGGTAACAAAAACATTGAATCATGGCATATAGTCAAGAAAAGACAATAAGATTAATAGAGAGGCCAAAGGAGATTTCAAGATTCCAGGTAGACACTCAAGGACACTTAAAAGTAGGTAAAAACTAGAAAAAGAAAGCATAAGGGGAGAGAAACAAAATTTGCCCCAAACTTCAAGTTTACAAGGAACCAATATCAATTTATATATCGAAGGAAAATCTTTATCAAGGGGTTTCCATTTTTCGTCAAAGGGAACTTTCAAGGTTAATTTATCCTCGAGAGTAATATGTGGAAAGGTTAAGAATCAAGTGAAGGTTTAACAAGAAATTAAGTCCTCAAAATAGAGAGGCTATTAGCATCAAGAAAGAATAAATGTTTACAAGTTCAAACAATAAGATTATTGTTAATGATTAGAGGGCAATGTGTTTATTAAGAATACATAGGAAAATGGGATAACATCAATCAATTATAAGTAAAAGTGTTATGCCCAAAAGGGAGGAGATTTTTTAGGCAAAAAATACGAAATGATATCTGTCGAACGAAAGAAAATAAACCACTCAAATAATTGGTTTGATAGGTTCCCAGAAGAGTATGGTCTTTTCTAGCAAGAACTGAAAAAGTATTATTTCAAGAGCTTCTCAGTAGTTCAAAGGATCACATGACAAATAGTAATTCTTGGCAATTTAAAGGGTGCAAGGTTATATCCAAAGGAAGCCAGGTTCAAGGTAAATTCTTGGATTGAAAGACATTAAGAATGTTTTATAGGAGAACAATTATTCCCATATACTCCTAAGCATTGAAACGATGTGCAAAAATCTAGTGGAACATAACAATGAAGGAGGCAATATATCAAATCAAGGGCATGTGATGAACAATATTCCATGCTTCAAAGTTTAGGCATACTTGTATGTGGCCTTAGAGTATCTAGTAATCAACAAAAATCATAGCTCAAGACGAAGATTCAAAGGAAGTTGAATAATTGAGCTCGAGTTATTTGCCTTGTCCATGCCATATATGTTTACTAATCTATTCAATTTCCAAATATCAAATCAAGAGATCAAAGTTACAATTCAAACTCATCGTTATTCATGACTAAGTTTGGTGGGTGTCAATACTTCTAGGAATACTTAATTTATTAATTCAAAACAATTTCACCCACCCATTACAATCAATTGGACCAATTTTTAGTTGCCAATGAGTTTAATTTAGAGCTCAAAATTTGACACCATAGTTAAACAAATTTCTTAACCGATCACTTTTGTTAAATTTTTTTTGAATGTACCTCAATAAGCAAAATTTATGTCGTTCATAAGACATCTATCTATTACTTTATTTACCCAAAATTGTACTTTAATAAGCTGGTCAAAATGGGAAATTTCAAAAATTCTATTTGATAATGAGATTTAAAGGAGTCAAAGTTTGGTCCATACACAAGGCATGTTCCACTATAGTCAAAGATCAAAGAAATTCAAAGGTCAATAACAAAATTAGTGCAAAAATTCAAAAAATCAAGTCTAAGCAAGAAAAGTATTGAAGATCGGGTCAACTTTGGATGTAAAATGGCCAAAAGAAATCATTTTATTTGAGATAAGAACCAACTATATGAAAAAAATTAAAGTTTGTGCCTTAAAAGAGCACAAAATAAGTCTTTTAGATCAATATAAAAGAAATCAGGAAGTTTGGAGACTTGATTGTAATTTTTTGGGAGAAAAATCTAGGTCTCCGCCGCCATAGGCCCGGTGCGGCCACCTTCCACAGTCGAGGTGCCCGCACTGGTGTTTCTGTCTGGTGTAGGTCACTCGGTACAGCCGCACTGTTGAATGGTGCGCCTGCACCGAGCATTCTTCCCGGTGCAGATTTGTGCTGTGCCGCCGCACAATTTAACCTTGCACCCACACTGTCACGCCCCTAATATCATCACCATATTATCACAAAGCAAAGGTAGTGGAAGCATTTAAATATATATCTCTATTAAAATTAAGGGCGAGACTTTTTAAATACAATTCAAAAGTATTGAGACATTTTCACTGCGCACTCTGATAATTGAGTATATTGTGGACTACCCACAATGAAATCTCGGCGGCACACGCCGAAGTCTCGATCACATATATGTATCTTCTCCACCTTTGGGACGATCCAGCCACAAAGCTATATATTCAATACCTACAGGATTGTAGAAGATGGTGAAGAGTACAAAGTACCCAGTGAATAACAACGCGGATTAGCCCACGCAAAACAATGCGAGAAAGATCATCAAATGACAAAGGTACAAAGGCACAAAGTTCGGGCACATCACTAGTTTAGCCTTTACCCGTAAGTCATGCGATACAAATAGTACAAATGATAAAGACTACACAACAAGGTCATAGTACCACAAAGCAATACAAATACAATTCAAGACGGGTAGATAGCGCCACTAGCGAGGCCCAAAAGCAAGGAACAATCATTTATCCAAAGTAATGATGCAGCATCAATTATCAAAGGCCAAATACAATTAAAGAAAGACACAAGTTTCAAAAGAGAGAGATCCAAGACACAAAGAGAAAAAGAGAGCCAAATGATAGAAGAGATAGAGCCAATACACGTGTTACTCACATCTTTATTCCTTGAAAAAGGCTTCCAAATACTTTCCAAAGAAAACAACTTATATATTAGAGGGATAGTCTTGAAGATATTATTTGCTTTGTATAGGGTTATAAGGGAAGGATGGAGATAGAAGAAGGGTATAGTTGATAAAGGAGGAAGGTCGCTTGAGGAAGTCTTGTGAAATTCCCCAACCTCCACCTCCTATTTATAGTTGCCAAATTTAATTATTCTTAATAAAGGTTTGAATTCCGCCAATTACGTCGGGACAATTGGCACAAAGTTGCGCCGTACATTTGGCGACAAATTGCTCGAGAAGTCTTTATACTTTGTGTTGCCTTATAATTTAGTCACCGAACTTCGATTTATGTTGATCAAGAACTATAATCTTTCTTGACTTCAATTTGAGTAACAATCCTTTCAAGTCTTTGAATACAATTCAAGCAATTATTCCATTGTCGTCAAATAACAACCATGGAGCTCGAGGGTTAAATTTTCGCGAGATGTTACACACACAGTGCAATATATATATATATATATATATTATGTTTTGCCCTCAATTCCCTTTGCAATTCTTTTGGTTTAAAATGTCATTAAGCATAAACAGAAATCATATAG
>CAVNYN010269536.1:0-11420 GCA_963692815.1 Nyctanthes arbor-tristis
TACAAATCTTATTTGTTGAGTCAAAGGCTAAATTTGATATCAATAGAATTCTAGGCCAAGTGTTAGGACGCCTTAACAAGAAGCTTGTTCTAGTCTCGGGTCATGTGTACGTTGGCATAGTGAATTAGAGGTCTGTCCAAGTACGAGCCCATTTGACCGGCAGTTCATTTTGATTTATTCTAGCCTGAACTGTGGGCAACTTGCCCCCAAGTGTTAGGTAGCATTTCAAAGAGCTCGTCCGAGCTTTGATCATGAAACCTTTTGCTTGGGTGCAGAGCTACAAATTAAAAGCTTGTTTTAGTCGTGGCTTTTGAGCAAGTGAGGCAAACCATTCTTAGACGAGTGTTAGGTCACTGGTTAGAAGCGTGTCCCACTCTTGGTCGTGAAACCTTTTACTTGAGTGTTAGGTCGCTAGTTAAAAGCTTGTTCAGACCTCGGTCATGAAACCTTTTACTCAAGTGTTAGGTTACTGGTTAGAATCTTGCTCCAACCTTGGTCGCGAAACCTTTTACTCGACTGTTGTAGATTTTCCTTGTTTCCTATTGAGGGAAGTATTTCATAAGGAAAATAAACACTTGTCATTTTGAGATATCAACGGTTAAGTCACAAAATCACGGCTCTGAGATTTTGGAGCTTGCTTAGGCATGTCAATGATATGACAGTTCACAAAAAATTGGAGACTATACAAAATTTAAGTTGGTACCTAGCTTTCATTATCCTTCCTTTTCAGGGTGTTCTACCTTTCACGGGTGTATCAACTCTGTCTCCTGTGTGTTTCTTTCATAGTGCTTTTAACCGTCGTGCCTAGAGGGATAGTTCTCCTTCAAGGAGTGGGTAAAGGTTTTTTACCCGGTGCTTCCTATGGTCGGCTTTTGTTATTGTCGCTCCAACTTGCATGCCAATAAGGTCACCGACTATCTGACAAGAACATCGCCACCGATTTGGGAGGTTGATTGTCTGAAACTCTTATCATTTGAGCCCTTCTTGGTATGCTCGGAGAAGTAAGGGCCAAGCTTGTTAAGCCAACCAAGGGAGCCTCGGTGGGCTCTTGACTTTACTTCTTCAATCATGGGGTTAAGTATACAAACTTTTGGCAATGCAGTTGTCTCTACTACATATTCTACGTTGCACTCTCTTGCTGCCCGCTGATCACCTCGCACGATGGCCATTCCACAGCAGGTGGGAATTTTATAACATAGTGGTAAATCAAAGTCGCAGCCTTGAGCTCGTATAGGATTGGGCAGTCTAGAATGGTATTGTAGTTTGAGGGCACGTCCACAATGATGAAATCCGCCATTATCTTTCTTTTGCAAGGTTCGTCTCCCAGTTCTACGAGGAGCACGATCTAACCCTTGCCTTCCACATAGTCCCAGGTAAAACCCTAGAGCCTGGTCCTATAAGGCCTTAGGCTCTTCTGGTCTATTTTTATCTACTGAAAAGTTTGCCAATATATAATGTTTACGGTGCTTCTCAATTGTCCACCAGGGTCTTATGGATACTAATAGCTAAAACTGGCATGGTAATGACCAAAGCGTCCATGTAAGTTGTGGCACACCACAAGCATCCTCATTACAGAAGGAGAACGAGCTGGCTTGAGAGACTGGGGGTCGTGCCATGAGCAAGTGGTAACAATTCTGGGCCTCTCTTACGAGACCTCGCCTCTGTCTCTTGGAACCCTCTATTGTAAAGCCCCAAGTTCTGAGCACCCAAGACGCTACTAAATCTTTCTATCTCATTTTAAAGTGCGGAAAACTTAAACACTTACATAAACAAGTACAGAAAAAAAAATTTTCCTTACGTTAAAATAAACACAATTGTATTTCATAAATGACACCAAATAAATCCAATGTCAAAATTTACATAACTGTTAAATTTTGAAATAGTATTTAAATAACTTCGAATAATTCTAGTAAAAGAAAACAACTAATTTCCTTTTCTTTTATTCAATTGCCATTGCTGATCGAGTCGCAGTCAGCTCCAGAGCCTGAAATGTTTGAAATAAAGGGTGAGTGTTTCAAAAAAACACTCAGTAGATTCTCGTGCACTAACTTTTAAATATAATTAGGCAATTAACACATGTACACATGCAAATTATGTCTGTAGGCTTGTCTTAATACAAACCAATTGTCTATGTCTGCGGGCCCCTCAGAATGATAAGCTAAATCTGTGAGCTATATGCGCCTACTTTTCATATTTTCATAAATCACATAAGCACATGCATAAATACGTAACATGTAATTGCATCATATTTTCGTAAAAACGTGCGCATATAACTTTGGAAAAATAACTTTACAAGGAATCTACTTTAAATTGCTTTCCTTTTTGAGTTTGAGCTTGGGGAAACCAATTATGTGTCAAGTCACGTGCCTCGTCTAACAAATAAATAACCACAGTCAGAAATTTTGAAAATATTTAAAACTAAATAAAAATATAAATTAAATTGTGAACTTTGACAGCTTTTGAACTAAAATATAAACTTTGAAAACTCTAGACTGGAATGAGCAAAAAATGAAACTTTGATGACCGAAATAGAGTTTTCCAAAACTTCATGGACTAAAATGGAGAAAGTTAAAAATTTTAGATCAACTTAAACTTTAATAAAAATATAGGGACCTTGATAGGTTGGAGGAAAGATTTGAGAACAATTTAAGTAAGGAATAAACCTAAGGACTAAAGTAACTATACTTCAAACTTGGGGGACTTAAAGCAAAAAGGCAATTAAATCAAATCCCAAACTCAACTTTCTGCCCAAAATCGAGCAAAACTGAGAGCAAAGAAGTTGAGAGGGTTGAGGGACGATGGGCGGTTTGATGTGAGGCAGCAATATCCAAAGGTTCAGGCTCAACAGTGTCGCTGTGGGTTCATGACTAGGGAGGGTTCGATTGAGGATTGAGGCGTTCACGAACGAGGGTCGCGATCGAGGCTTGGAGTGGAAAGCGGAAATGGTTCGATTGAGGTTCGGGTATAGAGCCCTCAAGTTGTGGTGGCTTTGCAATAGGTCCGATCCAACGACGGAGGGGTTCACGAATAAAGTCACGGTGGAGGCTTAGCGAAGTTTCGAGTCTCCGGTTTGAAATTTGGGACTCGATTTTCTGGCCAAAGCCAGTGGTTCCGCTGAGTCTTGGCTGAGGTGATCTTGAATGGTTCTTTGGCTTTTGGTTTGGCTTCTTGGGTTCTTTTGGCTTTTGATTTCTGGTTTCTGTTTGAGGAAAATTTTCTCTTTTTTTTTTTTCCCTGGCTGAATGAAATGGTGGCCGTGGTGGTAGAACAGTGGTGAGCAGTCGGCAGCGACTGCGGCCTGGCCACGTTGATGGCTGGAATTTGGTCGAAGGACAATGGTTGATCCGGGTTCAATTGGTAGAGAAGGCAGTCGAAGCTGCCTTTGTGTGTAGGTGTGTGAAATTGCAACTTTGTGTATGTGTATACCGATAAACTATAGCGAAAATTGGTGAATCGAGAGGTGAGTTTCTTTGCTATGTATGTAAGAATGGCTGAACGTGTGTGTATTTGAGTTTCAAAGAGATTCTCGCTAGGTCTCTTGTGAATGTATAAGTATTTAGGACTTTCTACTGAATTGGTTTAAGTTGAGTGTATGAAACTGTGTGTGAATATCTGGTGGAATTTCTGTGTATAAATTGTTGTGTGTAGTGTATGAAAATGTGTAACTTGAATGTTTCCTAGGAATTCTTTGTGTGAGAACGAAGAGTGGGAATTCTTTTGTTGCTAGTCATATGTGTCTCCGATGGTGTGAGACTGGTGTATGAGTGAATACATATATATAGCAGTTGCTGGGCATGAGGGAAGATCGTGGGAAATTTTGGAAAATCAAGGGAGATGCTGGCTGAGGAATCTGAGGGAGATATTGTAGGGGAAATTTGCTGGCAGAAAATTACGAGGGAGAGGGCAGGCAACGGCACTTTCAGTTGAGAGTGGACTGAGATTTCCCGTTTGGGTCAAACAGCTAGTTGAAGTAGTCCAAGGCTTGTTTGGAGTGCTTCATTTTTATTTGGGCTCAAAGATTGGGCTTGAATAACTTAAAACTTGGCTTGGAATTAAAATTGGCCTAAATGAACTCTTAGAAACAAGTAGAAATAATTTTGGGCTTAACTATAAATTTTTGAGCTTTGGACCAAAAGTTGGGTCATTATTTAATTCAGCACCGAATTGGATGACATACGCGAAGTATGGAAAATATTAAAAAATTAGATCGGGTTAGAAATCCAATTAATTATGAACCTGCATTTTTCTTTAAAGTAAAATAGACAAGAGACGCGTTTTCTTTAAAACGTTAGAGTGACCAATATTAAAAAAAATAATGGATTAAGGTGGTAGCGACGCGCTTAACTTTTTTTAAAAAAATCCTTAAAATAAAATTTTCAATTAAGAAAATTTCGGTCGAGCGTCTTTGCCATGGTTTTCGCCGACAAGTACGCGGATTTCAGCTGGAGGTTGGTTCCGTATGACTTGGGCTTTGAGGTCTACGTGGGGAAGAGCTTGTCGGTCCTGCCTTTAGTGACTTGCCACGTATTCACTCAGGTACCCCAGTTCTATTAGTTTCTCAATCTCCTATTTGAGATGCTTGCATTTGTCCGTATAGTGACCCACATTTTGCTGGTACTTGCAGTGCTTGGATTGGTCAACATCCTTCAATGGTTTCTTTATAGGCCTGGCCTTGGGCAAAATTAGATCATTTTGCATGATGTTAAAGATATGTTCAACGGAAGTGTTAAGCTTGGTGAATGGCCTAGATGACTGGGCGGCTTCTCACTTCGTCGCGGATCCTTTTTAACTTTCTGGTCCTGCTCATCCGTTGGTGGTTTTTCAGACTGCGAGCTCCCTTCAATGGCTTCCTCGGTGCTTATGTATTTCTCAGCTCTCCTCAGAAGTTCTTTATAGGTGTTTGGGAGTCTTTGTGCATGGCCCACTGGAAGCGGGTGCCCGTGTAAAGGCTTGACTTAACCACTATCAGAAGCGATTTATCTGCGACCGTTTCTGTTGTCATGACCAGCTTGTTGAAACGGTCAAGGTAGCTCTTAAGTGGTTCTAATTTTCCTTGCCTGATGGTCCCTAGCATCTCTTTAGGAGTGACCCTAGCCTTTGACCCCATAAATTGAGAAGAAAATTCAGAGGAGAGTTGCTCCAAGCTATGTACAGATCCTGGGCCCAAGTTGCTATACCAGGTTTGCGCGTTGCCTTCCAGGGTGAGCGCAAAAGTCCTACGAATGATAGCTCCTGTCATGTTTTGGAGCTCCATCCAAGACAGTATCAGTGAAGGTGAGCGATTGGTTTGACTCACTACAGTAGGTCCTTATCTGAGAGAGTTTCATTTTGGATGGCATGATGTTTTCCAGAATGGAGAGGTCGAAAGGAGATGGCTTTTCCCATAGGTCATCCGCTTCCTTTCCCTTGGATTGTTTTTGTTCAAGGTCATCCAGTTGTTTCCTCAGCACATCTAGCTCATGGATCTACTGGGAAACTAGTCAATGGCTTTGAGGGGTTTTCAGAGGCAAGCTTGATGCTTGGCTATCGTGTTGAGTAGGTGTTCAGTATGTCTAGCTCGGTCGCGGTGTCCGGTGACCTTGGTCGCTTGGGACCTCACTGAGGGTGGGGCCCTAACCTAGTGAACACACTTCTCCTGGCCGCGTTTCTAGAGAGAGCTAGTGTAGCCCTACCATTAGAAGCTGGCTGACCAGGTTTTTGTATTGGAATGAAGCTCAACCTTCTTCTAACATGTTCCCTTGGGAGATTCATTCTAGCTGGGGATTTTCTCATGTTTTCGCATGCCAAGATGAGTCATCATCGGAGGATCCTGCCTGGTGTTGTTGGGAAATTGGTGGGTTACGTTGTTGTAGCCTCAGGACTTCTTCGGCGAGGGCCTCCAATTATCGTTGGAGAGTCTCTACTTCTGTCACCAATGCCGGCCGTGAAGAATCGGCATCAGCTGCGCCTCGGTTCCTTCAAAACCTAGGAGGCAATCTAACATCACTGTTTCTTGTTCTTTAGCTTCTAGAGCATCTTCCACTCATTTTCTTTTCAATGGGGGGTTTTTTACATAGATTTTTGTAAGTTTTTCCCACAGACGGCTCCAATTTGTTGACGTCAAATTAGGCCTTCCACTCAACAAACAAGATTTGTATTCGCGGGAAATTTATATTTAAATCAATATAAGTAGTAAATTAGTAAAGGTGAGGAATGTTTGTAATAAATAGAAGATAATGAATGTGCCAAAGACAAAAAGAATGAGATTTGGATCTCTCTCCCCTCTGTCAATTTCATTTGCCTCTATTTATAGTGTAAACTTGCCATTTACCTAGGCACAATGATTGCATGCATTTAATGTCAGACCCATAAGAATGTCGCAGGGGTCAAATCGGCTGAGATTAACCTTCCATTTTTTGACTAATGATCATCTAAACCATGCATGGGTCGGTAACCACCGCTTTGCATTTAATACTGGAGTCCCATCAACCGTAAGTGATAAGGTTTCTCATGTGGGATTCTTGAGCTGTTGCTTAGGTGGCGAGCTTACTAGGTCAGCGAGTTAGGTTGGGAGCTACGAGCTTGTTGGGCGTAGCGGCCAGTCGTCCTGAACCCTAGGAATGCCATAGGGGAGATTTGTTTTTAAGGTCCCTGAAATGGGCTTTTGGATCTCTTGGTCATTTGGCCGCTAGGTCGTTGAGTTGGGCGAGACGCTCGGGGACTATTCCCAAGACCTTACAACCATTAACCTTTGTTGACATTTAGGACCTAATGGCTACAGCATTTATCACCATTTCCTCTCTGTAGTCTGCTTCTGTGTTTTCTACGCTGGGATTCCAATTTGGGAGACACAATATTGTAGAAATTGCTCTCTAGTCCTTGGTTCTTAGTTAGACTCACTCTTGGTCATTGCTTTTGGTTTTGTGGTTAAGTAAGTTCATTTACTATGGACTTCTCTAAATCAGATCTTACTTTTCTATTGTAACGCAAACCTATCCCTACATTTTCGTATCTAGTTAGGTTAGTAATTAGAATGCTACTGAAATCCATTCTAGCCCCAAAAGTTCTAATTCTAAATAGTTTAATTCCTAAATTTCCACAATCGGTTGTTCTAAATTTCCAACTTCCAAATAATCTTTTAATTGAGACAAGAATTCCTTTCATTAATGGTATTATACACCAAACTTTAAAAGATATCGATTTATTCAAAATGTAAATTTTAGAAAATTTTAAATAAGCACCTCAGTTATTAACTTAGAATTTATTCTTTATAGTAAGACTAGGCGAGTTGATCTCTTGAAGTTTATTTGCCACTAAAGCTCAAACTTAACTATGAAATTAACGTAGTCTCTATTTTCTAAAGTTATTTATTTTATTTTCAAGTAATGCACACTTAATGCAATGTTTGAGCTGCAATTCATGATATGTATTTTAAGTTAAACGTGATTCAGTTTTAATGCCAACATATTGTATATGGGGATAGTACATTGATTTAATTGACATGTATATATATATCCACAGGTAGAATAATATACCATGGTAGCATACAAGCTTAATAAGCTCTGAGTGGGATGCTTTGGTAGACTCACTCAGGGTTGAAAGAGAAATGGCTAGCCTATGTGACAGCATATGTATTTGACTTGTTGGGATTATTTGAATCATATGTACAATGATATGTTTAAATGTAAATATGGCAACATGTGAAAGTGCGCTGAGACTACTAAGTGTTTTTTTGAAATGCTCATTGTTTTTCTAAAACCTTTTTAGGTACTAAAGCAGGTAGCAAGAAAATTAATTCCTATAGACTAGATAGGTAAACTCACGTTTTCATTCACCTTGCTCAAGTTTGACATTATTAAATATTCAATAAAATGTGTTTCACTTTTTATATTTCCCGACTCAACTGGAT
This sequence comes from Nyctanthes arbor-tristis, assembly GCA_963692815.1. Taxonomy (NCBI): domain Eukaryota; kingdom Viridiplantae; phylum Streptophyta; class Magnoliopsida; order Lamiales; family Oleaceae; genus Nyctanthes; species Nyctanthes arbor-tristis. The sequence continues at coordinate 7,889 of CAVNYN010269536.1, forward strand.
TTTGAAGTATTATATAAAGGGGAAAAAATTGCATGTTTTAAGAGTTTTTCTTCCGCATAATTCAAAGCAAAAGGAGCATTTCAAGTAGCATTTCGGGTTCGTAAAACTCGGGGCATTACAGTTTGGTATCAGAGCGTAGTTTACATTTCTATAGACTCACTTAAAAGTTGAATACCAAAAATATTAAATTATCCTGATTTAAGTTTGCCACTTGCTGCTGTTCGTGCCTCCAGCTTCACGGTAAAGTTTCTATTTTAGGATTTCAAGATACTAATGGGATACGACTTAAGGTGTGATTGTGAATATTTTGTATTTGTTTTAATTATATGTGTGATAAATACGATGGAAAGTTTAATGTTATCATATTTGATGTTGCTATAAGTATTTTAGTGTTTGAGTTGAGTTGGCAAGATGTTCGATTTCATGTTTGTTTAAGGCGTGACCAGTAAAGATGTTTCTCAATTTTAGTCCTCAAAATTTGGTTAGGTGGTTATTAGATACCCCACTTAAACTAGATCTTTTCATAACTGGCATTATAGATATAGCAGCTGGGGCTGGAGGTTATCCTATCCTTGTTGTAAGTGTGCTTAGGGCATATGTGGAGTTTAGGCAGAACCCGAAGGAGACTATTGAGGAGCATGTAAAGAGGTATCGGCTTGCTCGTGCTCAAGCCATTAGCTTCGACTTCAAGAATAGTGACATGCTCTACATCCACCACTTGATTACTGCCATTCGCGATAGGAAGAGAACGTTGGCTAAAACCATGTTTGAGTAGTAGAATGCGTCACTTAGTGTAGTACTAGATTTTGATACATTCAGTAAGAGTTAGTAGCATACTTCGGGTTGGTACTGGCTAGGGTTTGCCGGTCTCGAGTCAGGATCAGAGTCTGATCTTGAGCATAAAGAAGAGGTTGTATCGGACCCCGATCCAGATGAGGCGATGCCCGTTGAGACACCCAAGGATAAGGACCCCAAGGAGGATGAGTTTAAAGAGGATCCTGAGGAGGACTTTGAGGAGGACTTTGAGAAGGACGAGTTTGGGAAAAATCCTGAGAAAGACATGGAGATTGTTGAGGACTCTGAGCCTGAGTCTTACGTCATTTGGGAGGACACTCCTCCTCTGTTGAAGAGATTCAGTGGACAGAGTGGCTCGGATAGTGCAGACGACAACTACGACGATGAATAGAGATAGGGTGATTGTGTAGTTCCTATCTATATTTGTACAGACCTAGTACTATGTTTTCATATCTAGTGTATAGTTTCTCCTTACTAGTTGTCTATGATGTTTCATTCTTGAAGGATTTTGTTGGTTTTAATGAATCGGATTTCTTAAGAGTTATGGATTTCCTACGTTACTACTGTATCGGTTATTATATATTTCAAGTTGATACCAATATATCATTTGTTTTGTAAGGAAACGGTGCATCCCACATACTCGAGTGCATTTCGGGATTTACTTAGGTCTGTACAAGAGTTGAGACAGGCCCCCAGCACCAGCATCAGCGCCCACCTCCAGTTGCTCATGTGGTGTCAATTATTGAGCAATTCTGTAGGCATCAACCACCGACTTTTAATCGTGAAGGATCCTTAGCCGCTTAGGCGTGGATTCATACTATAGAAAAGATTTTCTGCCATATATCCTGCCTAGAGGACCAGAAGGTGCTATGTGCTAAGTTTAAGCTGGTTGCAAAAGCCGGTCACTAGTGGGAGTCTGTATCTCACACTAGGACTGAGATGGAGCAATGAAATCTGTCCTCGGTTCAATCTAAAGTTGAGTTAATCGATAAATATTTTTCCGAGGCACTTCATGATCAAAAGAATATAGGATTTCTACAGTTACTCCAATGAGATATGGACATAACTGCCTACGAGAGAAAATTTGAGGAAATGTTGCGCTACGCTCCTCACCTAGTAAGCAATGAACAAGTGAAGGCTAAGCGCTTTGAGATGGGCTTACGACCTAAAATTTGGTAGGCTGTATGTGCCTTTGATCTCCCTACCTACCATGAGGTTGTGAAAAAAGGCTCAAGCAATAGCATACTCTGCTATGAAATTTGGAGGCCAGAATGCTCATGAAGATTACGGAAAAAAGTAGCGGCCGAACCAGAATATGAATAGAAGTTAGAGCTCAAATAAGAAATTGAACACCGGAACCAGTGGAGGTCAGAGGAGTGAAGGCCCCCTCCCCACAGTGCCCCAACTGCAAGAAGTATCACTGAGGAGAGTGTCAAATGGGACAGAATGTTTGCTACAAAGGTGGCCAGCCCAGCCACTATGCTAAAGAGTGCAAGTTCGGTCAGGGAAAGGGTGCAGATCGGGCAAAGAAGGGCAAAGCCAAGGTGTTTGCGATGACTCATGAGCAGGCTACCCAAGATTCCAATGTAATAGTAGGTATTTTATCCATCTTTGGAACTCTTGTTTATGTTTTGATTGACTTCGTTACAATGCATTCCTTTATATCGGTTGCTTGTCTAGATAGACTGGAGTTTGTAGGAGACAAAATTGGTTATGTATTGGAAGTTAGTTTACATCAGGCGGAATAATTGACTCTAATAATATGGCTAGGGTGGTACATATAGACTTTGGTGCATTAATCCTGGAGGAAGATTTGAATGTTATGGAAATGAAAGATTTTGATATAATACTCGGTATAGGTTGGTTTAATGAGAATCAAGCAACCATTGTGTGCCATGAAAAAGAGATTATTTTTTAGAAAAATAGTGATGAAGAATTTAAATTTTACTAGTCAAAAATTAAGGCATTACCCTGCCTTATATCTGCTCTTCAGGCAAAGAAAGTTGTCAGGGATACTTAGTCAGCCTTCAAAGGAAGCCCTTCGATGGAGTATTCCTAGATCGGATACCGATGGTACGGGAGTACCCTAACATATTCCTGAGGATCTGGTAGGCATTCTGCCAGGCTAGCCAGTGGAAATTCACCATCGATTTGTTGCCAGGAGATGTACCTGTTTCTAAAGCTTCTTATCGAATGGAACCTAAAAAGTTGCAAGAGTTGAAAGTTCAGTTAGAGAAACTTATGGAAAAATGATTCATTTGACTGTCTTACCTTAGAGAGCACCAGTGTTATTTTTGAAGAAGAAAAATGGGAGTATGAGGATGTGGATAGGTTATCGTGAACTGAACAAGTTGACGATCAAGATTAAGTACTCACCCCCAAGAATTGATGACTTGTTTGATCAATTGAAGAGAGTAGTTGTTTTCTCAAAAATTGATTTGAGATCAGGGTATCATCAGTTGAAGATTAAACCAATAGATATACCAAAGACGGCATTTCAAACCCGCTATGGGCATTATGAATTTACAGTAATACCCTTCAATTTGACAAATGCCCCAGCGGTATTTATGGATCTGATGAATAGAGTTTTTCATCAATGTTTTGACAGGTTCATTATCGTTTTTATCGATGATATATTGATATACTCGAGGAGTTCTTAGCAACATATTGAACATTTGAAAATGGCTTTGAAAACATTACAGAGGGAGAAGTTATAAGCCAAATTCAAAAAGTGTGA
>CAVNYN010269539.1:0-19029 GCA_963692815.1 Nyctanthes arbor-tristis
GATTTGTGGAGTTGGATAGCTTTTCTCTCGATATTCAGAGTACAAGACAAGTAACTATCCACGGAATGATTCCTTAAAAGAGATATTGCCTCATTCTTTCATTAATGGACAAGTAAACAGCCCCGCATTGTTTTTAACAGTTAGATGAGTACAACGGAATGATTCACGACCTTAAACAGTTTTTAGCTATTTGAAAGACATGATGCGTAACTATCTACAGAATGATTCCTTAAAAGAGATATTGTCCTATTCAGCTTTGTTTAGTTTACTAATATGGTTAGACCAGTACAACAAAATGATTCATGGACTTATATAGGATTTCTTGCAATTTGAAGTACAAGACTCGTAACTAATCATAAAATGATAGATCGGAAGAGCGTCGTGTAGGCTTGTCATATCTTTCATGGACAAGTAAATAGCTCAGTATAGTTTTTTAATGGTTAGGTGAGTACAACAGAATGATTCGCGGCCTTAGATAGCTTTTGTAGTTATTTGAAGTATAAGACGTGTAACTATCCACGGAATAATTCCTTAAAAGAGATATTCACCCGTTCTATCTCTAAAAGACAAGTAAATAGTGTTCTTTAGTTTTCTAATGGTTAGGTGAGTACAACAAAATGATTCGGGGCCTTAGATAGTTTTTGTAGCTATTTGAAGTATAAGACGCGTAACTAACCACGGAATGATTCTTTAAAAGAGATATTGCTCCATTTTATCTTTAAAGGAAAAGTAAATATCCTCCTGTAGGTTTCTAATTGTTAGACGAGTACAACTGAATGATTCACAGACTTAGACTTTCTAGCTATTTGAAGCACACAAGACTCATAGCTAATCATAAAATGATTCGCTAAAAGATATATGACCCATTCTATCTTTAATGAAAAAGAAAATAACCCCGGTAGTTTTTAATGGTTAGATGAGTAAAATGGAATGATTTGTGGAGTTAGATAGGTTTTCTCGCTATTTGAAGTACAAGAAGTGTAACTATCCATATAATGATACATTAAAAGAGATATGGACCCGTTCTTTTATTAATGGACATGTAAATAGCACCATGTAGTTTTCTAATAGTTAGGTTAGTACAACGTAATGGTTCGCAGCCTTAGATAGTTTTTCTAACTATTTAGAGTACAAGACGCACAACTATTCACAAAATGATTCCTTAAAAGAGATGTTGTCCCATTCAATCTTTAAATGACAAGTAAATAGCCTTGAATAGTTTGCTAGTGCATAGACGAGTACAACGGAATGATTCCTGGGCTTAGATAGGCTTTCTCGCTATGTGAAGTATAAGACTCGTAACTAATCATAAAATGATTCGTTAAAAGATATATAAACCGTTCTATCTTTAAAGGATAATTAAATATCCTCGGGTAGTTTTCTGATAGTCAGATGAGTACAATAGAAGGATTCATAGAGTTAGATAGGCTTTCTTGCAATTTGAAGCAAATGATACGTACCCATCCACGAAATGATTCTTTAAAAGAGATATTGCCCCGTTCTATCCTTAAAGGATAAGTAAATAGCCTCGTGTAGTTTTCTAATCGTTTAGCTGAGTACAAAGGAATGATTCCAGCCTTAGTTTCTCTAGCTATTTGAAGTGCAAAAAAGCATAACGATCCATAGAATAATTCCTTAAAAGAAATATTGCCTCGCCCTATCTTTAAGGACAAGTAAATGGCCTACTTTAGTTTTCTAATGGTGAGATGAGTATAACGGAATGATTCTGGCCTTAGTTTTTCTAGCTATTTGAAGTACAAGAAGCATAACTATCTATGAATTAATTCCTTAAATGAGATATTGCCCCGTTCTATTTTTCAAGGACAAGTAAATAGCCTCCTATAGTTGTCTAATTGTCAGACGTGTACAATAGAACGATTCACAGACTTAGATAGGTTTTCTCACCATTTGAAGTGCAATTCGCGTAACAATCATAAAATGATTCGTTAAAAGATATATGGTCTGTTCTATCTTTAGTGGACAAGTAAATAGCCTAGCGTCATTTTTGTAATGTTTATTCGATGAAATGATTTGGGGAGTTAGAGAGTTTCTCCCTATTTGAAGTACAAGACATGCATCTATCTACAGAATGATTCCTTAAAAGAGATATAGCCTTGTTCTTTCTTTAATGGACAAGTAATTAGCACCATGTAGTTTTCCAAAGGTTAGATGAGTTCAACGTAATGATTCACAGAGTAAGATAGGTTTTCTCACTGTCTGAAGTGCAAGACACATAATCATCTGCGGAATGATTCCTTAAAAAGGGATATAAACCCGTTCTTTTCTTAATGGATGAGTAAATAACCGCATGTAGTTTTCCATTAGTTAGGTGAGTGCAACGGTACAATTTGAGGCCTTAGATAATTTTTTAGATATTTGAAGTACAAAATTGGTAACTATCCATGTAATGACTCCTTAAAAGAGATAATGCCCTGTTCTAATCATTAGATGAGTACAACGGAAGGATTCGTGGCCTTTAATAGTTTTCTAGCTATTTGAAGTACAAGACACGTAGCTATTAACGGAATGATTCCTTAAAAGAGATATTGTCATGTTCTATCTTTAAAGGACAAGTCAATAGCCTCATGTATTTCACTAATAATTAGACAAGTACAGCAGAATCATTCATGGACTTAGATAGGTTTTCTTACCATTTGAAGTACAAGACTCATAACTAAGCATAAAATGATTCGGTAAAACATACATGGCTCGTTCTATTTTTAATGGACAAGTAAATAGCACGCATAGTTTTCTATTAGATAGATGAGCTCAACAGAATGATTCATGGAGTAAGGTACGTTTTCTCACTGTTTCTCGCTGTTTGAAGTACAAGACACGTAACTATCCATGGAATGATTCCTTAAAAGAGATATAGCTCCGTTCTTTCTTTAATAGACAAGTAAATAGTCCGGTGTAGTTTTATAATAGTTAGATGAGTATAACGGAATGATTCACAGTCTTTGATAGTTTTCATGATATTTGAAGTACAGGACGCGTAACTATCTACGGAATGATTCCATAAAAGAAATATGGCCCCATTCTTTCCTCATTGGACAAGAACATAGCCTCGTATTAATTTCTAATGGTTAGATGAGTACAACAGAATGTTAGCAGCCTTTAATAGCTTTTCTAGCATTTTGAAGTATAAGATGCATAACTATCCACAAAATGATCCTTAAGAGAGATATTGCCCTGTTATATTTTTATAGGACAAGTAAATAACCTCTTATACTTTCTAATTGTTAGACGAGTACAACAGAATGATTCACAACTTAGATATGTTTCCTCACCATTTGAAGTACAAGACTCGTAATAATCATAAAATGATTTGTAAAAGATACATGGACCGTTCAATATATAATGGACAAGTAAATAGCCCCACATAGTTTTCTAATGGTTATTCAACTGAATGATTTATGGATACCTTTTCTGGCTGTTGAAGTGTAGGATGTGTATGATCCACAGTTTCCTTAATGGTTAAATGAGTTCTACGGAATGATTCACAGAATAAGATATGTTTTCTCACTATTTGAAGAGAGGACTCGTAGCTATGCATGAAATGATTCCTTCAAAGAGATACTGCCCTATTCAATCTTTAAAGGACAAGTAAAATAGCCTCGTTTAGTTTACTAATAGTTAGACGACTGCAACGTAATGATTCATGGACTTAGATAGGCTTCTCGTTATTTGAAGTGCAAGACTCGTAGCTAATCATAAAATGATTCGTTAAAAGATATGTGGCCATTTTCTATCTTTAGTGGATAAGCAAATAGCCCCGCGTAGTTTTCTAATAGTTATTCGACTAAAGATTTGTGGAGTTAGATAGCTTTTCTTCCTATACTTCGTATCTATCCATGGAATGATTCCTTAAAAGAGATAAAGCCCTGTTATTTTCTTAATGGACAAGTAAATAGCGGTGTGTAGTTTTCTAATAGTTAGATGAGTTCAACGGAATGATTACGGAGTAAGATAGGTTTTCTTACTATTTGAAATACAAGATATGTAACTATCTACCGAATGATTCCTTAAGAGAGATATAGCCCCTCTCTTTACTTAATGGACAAGTAAATAGCCTCATGTAGTTTTCTATTAGTTAGATGAGCACAATGGTATGATTTGTAGCCTTACATAGTTTTTCTAGATATTTGTGTAAAGCCCCAAAATTTCATTTATTTTTCTTGAAAATTTTCTAGAATTTTTAGGAATAAAATAAAGTGCTATATTCAATTTTATTATGGACAAAATTATTTATTAAGAATAAATGGATAACGATTATCCATTAAGAATAATTGCAAAGTTTAACTTAGAGTAAAGGCGCCGATCTAAACGAAAATTTGATTGTAGGTAAGCCCTTAAGAGAAACTATAAAAAGTTGGAAATTAGGATAATTAATTAGGAAAAATCATTGAATTCAGGTACCTCTCATCTGCCCACTTTCTTTCAAATGTGGGTAGCCAAGTTTTATACTTGTCCAGCTAGATCGGTTGTACCTAGCCAGACAAGATATGTCTTCACCGGCCAAGCTAATTACCTGGCCAGCTAGGTAATCTACAGTACAAAGCTTAATTTATTGAGTATATACTTCTTACGTGCGATACGTGAATGATGCACACATGTTTACTCTTGTGCATTAATAGATTAATGTTATTATATCTCGCATGATATGTAGTATGCCAAGTAGGCATACATTGAGCATATAGATGATTAGCATATGTGAGGAACATGTCATGATGTGGTGAGTTGTGCATTAGTGATACAATGAATGATTTGTATGAGGTCCCCATATAATGCATCGCTTATGTAGCCAGCCGGGTAGATATACCACTTGGGGCAACGTACCCCTCATGAGTATTGGGGGCTCAGTGGCTGGCTGACTAGGTATATACACTGGATGCAGTGTTGGGGGCCTGGTGGCTCACTATTTGGGTATATATACTGGACACGGTATTGGAGATCCGACAATGGATATGATATGGCCAGGCCTCGTCTTTTGATATTGCTAAGTCCTTGGCGACTGTCAAGGCATGGTAAGTCTTTGGGAACAAGGCAAGTGCGCACTGCATATATTAATATGCCTTATTTATAACGAGCTCATGCGGTGTTTATACGTGGACATGGGCCCTGTATGACTAGTTGGTTGTGTGTGGGAGCATCAGTTCATTTGTTAGATGCCATGAACAAGCTATGCATATTATCATGTGTACTGAGTCTTTATGGCTCACGTAGTTGCTTTGCAATATAGATTTATATGCTAATAACGCGGACCATTGGAAATTCAAGGAGGGTCTGACTGAAAGTACACTAAATCTTGCCCATTTTATCGGGGTAGATAATTATATACCACTGTGCCAAATAAAATAGTGTGTTGTATTCTTCGTAAGGGGGGTCGTTACAGACGTGTGCTCTTCCGATCTCGTAACTATCCACAGAATGATTCCTTAAAAGAGATATTGCCCCCTCTAACTTTAAAGGATAAATAAATAGCCTCGTTTAGTTTACTAATGGTTAGATGAGTACAACGGAATGATTTATAGACTTAGATTTTCTCGCCATTTGAAGTATAAGATTTGTAACTAATCATGAACTGATATGTTAAAAGATACATGGCATGTTCTATTTTTAATGGACAAGTAAATAGCTCGCGTAGTTTTCTAGTAGTTATTTAGCGGAATGATTTGTGGAGTTGATATGATCACGGAAGCGTAATTTATTTTCCAAGTACACGGACGATGTCGTCATCCAGAAAGGCAAATTCAAGATTTTAAATATGTCCAATAAAAATTAACTTGGACGAACCACAAATTTGATAACATACCACAATAATTTGGACACAGTTTTTGATAAAAAGAAAAGTAATCTCTTTAACAAATACAAGAAAATTAAACCAAGAATTAAAATTCTCACAAAGCATTCCCAATGGAATATCTTAGGGTTTTTATTTCAACATTTAAAACCTGCATACATGAAATTTGTACTTAAATAGGAAAAGAAATAACCTAAACTAATTAGGAAACATTGAAAATTAGGAAACATCTAAAATTCATAAAATAATAAAAAGGAATTAAGGAAAATTGGAAAAAGGCCAAAAATTTGAGTCAAAACATGCCTAGGTTGTGTGGTCACATGCAAGAGCCTTGTGCCCCCACGTTCAAAGTATGTTTTGAATTTGGCCAAGCGCTATATCCATGTGGCCGCATGAGTTCGTATACTATTGGCAACTTATATTCCAACGTGCATAACTTTTAGTAGAAAACTCAGAATTGAGATCCAAAAGTTGTGTTGGACTCCTGACTTTATAAACTTTCTGATATATTTTACTCCTATACAAATCATATGCATCATAATTATGTTGCCTAAAATTTCTTAAACTACGCCACTTTGGTCTTTCAAATATTTGACTAGAACATTTCTTCACATATTTCAATCCTTGAACTTCTGATTTTATCCAACCTTTTGGCACATTTAGGCTCTATTTCCATGATTTAATCCGAGGATAATGTTTAATATTTGATCTCTTAATCTCTTAGCCTCTGCATATCGATTTGCATCAAGAGTTATACAGTTTTTCTCACTATTTGAAGTACAAGACACGTAACAATCCACAAAATGATTCTTTTAAAATGATATAGTCCCGTTCTCTCCTTAATGGACAAGTAAATAGCCCAAATATTTTTCTAATGATTAGATGAGTTCAACGGAATCATTCACGGAGTAAGATAGGTTTTCTCGCTATTTGAAGTATAAGACATGTAACTATCTACAGAATGATTCCTTAAAAGATATATAGACACATTCTTTCCTTAATGGACAAGTAGCCCTACGTAGTTTTCTAATAGTTAAGATGAGTACAACGGAATGAATCACAGCCTTTAATAGGTTTTCTAGCTATTTGAAATACAAGACGCCTAACTATCCTCGGAATGATTTCTTAAATGAGATATTGTCCCATTCTATCTTTAAAGGACAAGAAAATAGCCTCGTGTAGTTTACTAATGGTTAGATGAGTACAACGGAATGACTCATGGGCGTAGATAGGTTTTCTCACCATACGAAATATAAGACTCCTAACTAATCATAAAATGATTCTTTAAAAGAGATATATCCTGTTCTTTTCTGAATGCACAGGTAAATAGCCCTATGTAGTTTTCTATTGGTTAAATGGGTTCAACAAATGATTCACAGAGTTAGACAGCTTTTTTCACTATTTGAAATGTAAGACACGTAACTGTCTACGTAATGATTCCTTAAAAGAGATATAGCCCGTTTTTTTCTTAATGGACAAGTAAATAGCCCCGTGTAGTTTTCTAATGTTTAGATGTGTTCAACATAATAATTCACGGAGTTATATAACTTTTCTCTCTATTTGAAATACAAGACGCGTAACTATCCACGTAATGATTCCTTAAAAGAGATATAGCCACGTTCGTTCCTTAATGGATAGGTAAATAGCCTCGTGTAGCTTTCTAATGATTTGTAAAGTTAGATATTATCGCTATTTGGAATATAAGATGCATAACTGTCCACGTAATGATTCTTTAAAAGAGATATAACCCCGTTCTTTCCTTAAGGGACTAGTAAATAGCCTCTTGTAGTTTTTTAACAGTTAGATGAGTAAAACGGAATGATTCACGCATTTAGTTAGTTTCTCTCGCAATTTGACGTACAAGACACGAAAATCCATAGAATGATTCCTTACATGAGATATCAGCCCATTCTTTCCTTAATGGGCAAGTAATAGTCCCGTTTAGCTTTCCATTAGTTAGATGAGCTCCACGATGATTCCTTAAAAGAGTTATAGCCCCATTCTTTTCTTAATTGACAAGTAAATAACCCCGTGTAGTATTCTAATGGTTGTTCAATGAAAAGATTTGCCGAGTTAGATAGCTTTTCTTGCTATTTGAAAACAAGACATGTAACTATCCACTTAATGATTCCATAAAGAGTGATAGCCCCATTATTTCTTTAATGGACAAGAAAATAGCTCCGTGTAGCTTTCTAATGGTTAGATGAGTACAATGGAATGATTCACGGAATTTGATAGGTTTTCTTACTATTTGAAGTACAAGAAGCATAACTATCGACATAATGATTCTTTAAAAGGCATGTAAGCCTGTTCATTCCTTAATGGACAAGTAAATAGCCCCGTGTAGTTTTCTAATGGTTTGATGAGTTCAACGGAATGATTTGGGGACTTAGATATCTTTTCTCGCTATTTCAACTACAAGATGTGTAACTATCCGCAAAATGATTTCTTAAAATATATATGGTCCTATTTTTTTCATAATGAATAAGTAAATAGGCTCGTGATGTTTTCTAATAGTTAGATGAGTTCAACGAAATCCGATCTTTCACGTTGTTAGATAGGTTTTTTCGCTATTTGAAGCACTGGACACGTAACTATCCATAGAATGATTCTTTCAAAGAGATAATATTATAGCTACGTTCTTTCCTTAATAGAGAAGCAAATAGCACTGTGTAGTTTTCTAATGGTTTGGTAAGGATAACGGAATGATTTGTGGCCTTAGATAGTTTTCTTAGGCATTTGAGGTACAGGATGTGTAAATATCCATGGAATGATTCCATTTAAGAGATTATCCTATTCTATATTTAAAGGACAAGTAAATAGCCTCATACAGTTTACAAATGGTTTGTTGAGTACAACGAAATGATTCAGAGACTTAGATATGTTTTCTAAGTCTCTGAATTCCTTAAAAAGTGAATTGCCCTATGTAGTTTTCCAATTGTCAGATGAGTACAATAGAATGATTCACGGAGTTAGATAGGTTTTCTCACTATTTGAAGTATAAGATGCATAACTATCCAAATAATGATTCTTTAAAAGAGATACGGCCCCATTCTTTCCTTAATGGACGAGTAAATAGCCCCGTATAGTTTTCTAATGGTTAGATGACTACAATAGAATAATTCATGGGCTTAGATAGTACAAGACACGTTACTATCCACAGAATGATTCTTTAGAAGAGATATTGCCCCGTTCTATCCTTAAAGGACAAGTAAATTGCCTTTTGTAATTTTTGAATGGTTAGTCCAGTTCAACATAATGATTCACAGACTTAGACAGGTTTTCTCACTATTTAAAGTACAAGACTTGTAACTAATCGTAAAATGATTCGTTAAAAGATACACAGCCCGTTCTGTCTTTCAAGGACAAGTAAATTGCCCTATGTATATTCTAATGGTTATTCAACATAATGATTTGTTGACTTAGGTCGATTTTCTCCCTATTTGAAATACAAGATGTGTGACTGTCTACATAATGATTTCTTAAAAAAGATATAGCCCGTTCTTTCCTTAATGGATAAGTGAATAGCCTTGTATAGTTTTCTAATGCTTAAATGAGCACAACGAAATGATTTGCATAGTTACATAGGTTTTCTCGCTATTTGATTCGATGAGTTAGACAGGTTTTCTTGCTATTTGAAGTGCAAGACGTGTAAGTATCCATAGAATAATTCCTTAAAAGAGATATTGGCCTGTTCTTTTCTTAGTGGAGAAGTGAATAGCCTCATGCAGTTTTCTAATGGTTAAATGGGTTCAACGGAATGATTCTTAGAGTTAGGTAGGTTTTCTCGCTATTTTAAGTACAAGACGTGTAACTATTCCCAGAATGATTCCTTAAAAGATATATGGTCCTATTCATTACTTAATGGACAAGTAAATAGCCTCGTGCAGTTTTCTAATAGTTAGATGAGTACAACGGAATGATTCGTGGCCTTAGATAGCGTTTCTAGCCATTTGAAGGGCAAGACGCATAATTATCCACGAAATGACTCCTTAAAAGAGATATTGCCCCGTTCTATCTTTAAAGGACAAGTAAATAGCCTCGCATAGCTTTCTAATGGTTAAACGAGTACAAAGGAATAATTTAGAGACTTAGATAGGCTTTCTCAGTATTTGAAGTACAAGACTCGTAACTAATCATAAAATGATTTGTTAAAAGTTACCTAATCCATTCTATCTTTAAAGAAAAGTAAATAGCCCCATATACTATTCTAATGGATATTTGACGGAATGATTTATTGAGTTAGAGAGTTTTATCGCTATTAGAAATACAAGACATTTAACTATCTACGTAATAATTCCTTAAAAAGATTTGACCCCGTTCTTTTCTTAACGGACAAGTGAATAGCCCCTTGTAGTTTCTAATGTTTAGATGAGTACAACGGAATGATTCATTGAGTTGGATAGGTTTTCTCACTATTTGAACTACAAGACTTGTAACTATCCATGAAACAATTCCTTGAAAGAGTTATGCCCCGTTCTTTCCTTTATGGACAAGTAAATAGCCCCATGTAATTTTCTATTGGATAGATGAGTACAGCAGAATAATTCACACCTTAATGCTTCTAGCCATTTGAAGTACACATCGTGTAACTATCCATGGAATGACTTATTTATAGAGATATCGTCCCATTCTATTTTTAAGGGACAACTAAATGGCCTTGTGTAGTTTTCTAACTAAATGGCCTCGTGTAGTTTTCTAACGGAATGATTCATAGACTTAGATATTTTTTTCGCTATTTAAAGTACAAGACTCGTAACTAAACATAAAATGATTTGTTAAACATGGCCTATTGTCTCTTTAATGGACAAGAAAATAGCATCGCATAGTTTTTTATTGGTTATTCAATGGAACGATTCATAGACTTAAGACAGCTTTTCTCGCTATTTGAAAGACAAATATGATTCCTTAAAAGTGATATAACCCTGTTCTTTCCTCAATGGACAAGTAAATAGTCCCGTGTAGTTTTCTAATAGTTAGATGAGTTCAACGGAATGATGTACTGAGTTAGATAGTTTATCTAGCTATTAGAAGCACAAGACGTGTAACTATACACATACTGATTCTTTAAAAGAGATATGGCCACGTTCTTTCCATAATTAACAAGTAAATAGCCCCCGGGTAGTTTTCTAATGGTTAGATGAGTACAATAGAATGATTTATGGAGTTAGGTAGGTTTTCTAGCTATTTGAAATGCAAGACACATAAGTATCCATGGAATGATTCCTTAAAAGAGTTATATCCCAGTTCTTTTCCTAATGGATAAGTAAATAGCCATGTCCAGTTTTCGAATGGTTAGATGAGTACATTGTAATGATTCAAACCTTAGTGTTTCTAGCCATTTGAAGTACACATTGCGTAACTATCCACAGAATGACTCCTAAAAAGAGATATTACCCCGTTTTATTTTTAAGGAACAAGTAAATAGCCTCATGTAATTTTCTAATAGTTAGATGAGTATAATAGAAAGATTCAGAGACTTAGATAGGTTTTCTCACTACTTGAAGTACAAAACTCATAACTAATCATAAAATTATTCGTTAAAAGATATATGGCCCGTTCTATTTTTTAATGTACAAGTAAATATCTTTGGGTAGTTTTCTAATGGTTAGAGGAGTACAGTAGCATGATTTGGGAAGTTAGGTAGGTTTTCTCACTATTTTAAGCACAAGGTATGTAACTATCCATAGAATAATTCTTTGAAAGATATATGGCCCCGTTCTTTTCTTAAAGGACAAGTAAATAGCCTCCATGTAGTTTTCTACTGGTTAGACGAGTTGAACGAAATGATTTGCGGAGTCGGGTAGGTTTTCTCGCTATTTGAAAGATATATGGCCCGTTCTATTTTTTAATGGACAAGCAAATATCTCTGGGTAATTTTCTATTACTAACAGTTCGTCGAGTACATCAAAATGATTTGGTTTTTCTTACTATTTGAATATAAGACTCTTAACTGATCATAAAATGATTTGTTAAAAAGATACATGCCCGTAATATATTTAATGGACAAGTAAATAACCCGCTTAGTTTTCTAATGCGTAAATGAGTTCAACGCAATGATTCAAAGAGTTAGATAGGTTTTATCGCTATTTTCAAGTACAAGACGTGTAACTATTTATAGAATAATTCTTTATAAGATATGTGGTCTCGTTCTTTCTTTATTGGATAGATCGGAAGATAGTCTCGTGTAATTTTCTAATAGTTAAATGAGTACAACGGAATGATTCTTTGTCTTAGATAGTTTTTCTAGCCATTCAATGTACAAGATGCGTAACTATCTGCTGAATGATTCATTAAAATAGATATTGCCCCTTTCTATCTTTAAAGGAAAAATAAATAGTCTCGTGCAGTTTTCTAATCGTCACTTGAGTACAACGGGATGATTCAAAGACTTAGATAAGTTTTTTTGCTATTTGAAGTACAAGACTCGTAACAAATGATAAAATGATACATTAAAAGATACGTGGCGTGCTATATCTTTACTGGTCAAGTAAATAGTCCGCCTAGTTTTGTAATGGTTATTCAACAGAATGATTTGTGAAGTTAGATCAGTTTTCTCACTATTTAAAATGCAAGGCGCTTAACTGTCTACATAATGGACAAGTAAATAGCCCCGTGTTGTTTTCCAATAGTTAGATGAGTACAACGGGATGATTTATAGAGTTTCATAGGTTTTCTCGCAATTTGATGTACAAGCACGTAACTTTCCACAAAATGACTCCTCAAAAGAGATATAGGCCCATTCTTTTCTTATTGGACAAGTAAATAGCACAGCGTAGTTTTCAAATGGTTAGATGACTTCAACAGGATGATTCAAGGAGTTAGACAGGTTCTTTTGCTATTTCAAGTACAAGATGTGTAACTAATGATGCCTTAAAAGACATATGGCCATGTTCTTTCCGATCTTGGACAAGTAAATAGCCCCATGTAGGTTTTTAATGGTTAGATAAGTTCAATGGAAATATTCACAGAGTTAGATAGGTTTTCTTGTTATTTGAAGTGCATGATGCATAAATATTCACGGAATGATTCCTTAAAGGAGATATGTCCCTGTTATTTCCTTAATGGAGAAGTATATTGCCCCATGTAGTTTTCTAATTGTTAAATGAGTACAATGGAATGATTCATGAGTTAGATAGGATTTCCCTCTGTTGATGTTAAAATCTACCTTGGTTCAACAAATGAATTTGTTTACACGGGGAGCTTACATTTGAATCTATTTGAGCAATAAGTGAGGAATTTATGATGTTGTTACTGACTTGTAGGGAGAAATGAATGAGAGGAGTAAATGCTTAGGAGACAAAAATGTTGCAAAATGAGGAGAGATATTATATGGGATCTTCTCCTATTTATATAGTGTACAAATTGGTATGTAATGATAACATGCATAAAATGCTTGACCAATAGGAGGCATTCTAAGCACACTTAGCTGGAGCTTGTGTCAGGCTTTTTTGACGAAATGTAAGCTATTTGCTACATGGGAAAGACAAATACTAACTTCACGCTAAATGCGGCTATCACATCAACTCTTAAGTGCTAAGGCACGCAAGTTGCACTGTGATTAAATTGCATACGAGGTCGCATAGTGACTTGAGCTGCATTAGACGAGGGACCTCGAGAGCTGACTTTGCAGAAGCGCATATATAAAGATATATCAGATATCTAGGTGAGTGACCTGGATTATGAAGATTGTGATCTACGACCTGAAGACCTTGAGCTTATTAGGCTCCTGACATGTTGGGTCATGGGCCCGCATTGACAGGCTGCCAGCATGTGGCTTGGTGGGCCAGATATTTGACCTAGAAGTTGTTGACCACAACCTGATACTTAAGGCATAAACAAATGTCCCCTCAAGGGTGTTGCTTCAAGCTCCGAGAAGGAGCGCCCTTGAATACAGTTATCCCTCGAGCTTGTTGCATACGCTACTACTACTTTAATTCGAATAATCACCTCGCCAAAATATCCCTATCATGTGTGCCACTCGGCTATCACTGAGTGGTGTGCAGGCCTTGGGAAGATGAACTGTCAATTAGCTTCAATGATTGACGTCTCCCTTATCTTCCCAAAGAAACACCGCCTCCTCTTCCCTTCGCCTATATATCCCTTTCCTCCGCTGATTTCATTTTTCCTCTACATCTAGTTTTCAAGCCTCTTCTACAAATCTCTTCCTTCACTCAGCTCGCTAAGTATACCCTTTTTCTCTAGAACTTTTTTGAAAGTTCTTCTCAAGCCGCAGCTCGCTTTCCCTTTGTAAAAAGGTAATAGCCTTAGAGCATCTACATTGGTGTTGTTAGATTTAACTATCTACATAAGCAAAAATTGGAGTTTTTAATGATTGTTAAATGACACCTAAGCAAGTTAAATTTAACTATTAATTTGTGCATTGGTGATTCTAAATAAGAGTGTTAAATTTAATTATCAATTCAATAGTTAAATGGTGGGCCAATCCCAATTTAATTAAAATAAAAAAGAAAAAATAATACCACGTAAAGTGTTAAGTTTGTTGTTAACTTTAACAATAAAACTAACAATTTGTTAAATTAAATGCTTTTAGCAACTACTTTAACACCACCAATGTAGGTTGTTTTTTGAGTTGTTAACTAACAACTCCACTAATAACCTATTTTAACACTACCAATGTGGATGCTCTTAGTTCTTTCCTTCTTAGGATTCTATAAAGCTAGAGGATCTTTTGAGGATGCATTTCTTTTTGGCTAGCTATTACTTAAACGATGGCTAGCAATAGTGAATCTAGGGTAGAGGATCTAGGAAAAGATGTAGAGGTGAATCCAGAGTGGACTAGTCTGAGAGAGAGGAAGTTGTGTCCTCTGGGAGGTCTGAACCGGTGGGGGTTCAGGTTGATTGGTCAGAGGAGGAGGAAGTGTCAAAAAATAAGGGGTTTGACATTCACAGGGTTATATAGGTTTTCTCACTATTTGAAGCGCAAGACGAGTAAATCTCAACGGAACTATTCCTTAAAAGAGTCATGGCCCGTTCTTTCCTTAAGGGAGAAATAGCACCATATAGTTTTCAATGGTTAGCTGAGTACAATGGAATGATTCGTGGGGGTGGAGTTAGATAGCTTTTCTCGTTTTTTTAAATACAAAACACGTAACTATCCATGTAACGATTCTTTAAAATAGATATTAGCCCATTCTTTCTCCAATGGACAAGTAAACAGCCCCGTGTAGTTTTCTAATGTTAGATGAGTTCAATAGAATGATTCAAGGAGTTAGATAGGTTTTCTCACTATTTCAAGTACAAGACATGAAACTAACTATACATAATGATTCCTTAAAAGATATGTGGCCTTGTTCTTTCCTTAATGGACACGTAAATAGCCCCGTGTATTTTTCTAATGATTAGATGATTTCAATGGAATAATTCATAGAGTTAGATAGGTTTTCGCACTATTTGAAGAGCATGACGCATAAATATCAATAGAACGATTCCTTAAAAGAGTCATGGCCCTGCTCTTTCCTTAATGAAGAAATAAATAGCCCCATGTAGTTTCATAATGGTTAACTGAGTACAATAGAATGATTAGTAGAGGCGGAGTTAGATAGTTTTTTTCGCTATTTGAAATACAAAACGCCTAACTGTCCACGTAATGATCCTTAGAATGGATATACCCCCGTTCTTTCCTTAATGGATAAGTAAATAGCCCCTGTCTAGTTTTCTAATGGTTAGATGAATTCAACGGAATTATTCATGGAGTTAGAAAGGTTTCTCACTATTTGAAGCATGAGACGCATAAGTATCCACGTTATGATCCCTTGAAAGAGTTATGACCCCTTTCTTTCCTTAGTAGAAAAGTAAATAATCTCACATAGTATTCTAATGGTTATTCAATGGAATGATTTGTTGAGTTAGATAGCTTTTCTCGCTGTTCGAAATATGAGACGCGTAACTGTCCACGTAATGATTCCTTTAAAGAGAGATATAACCCCGTTCTTTCCTTAATGGACAAGAAAATAGCCCCGGTGTAGTTTTCTGATGTTTAGATGAGTAAAACAGAAAGATTTGTAGAGTTTGATAGGTTTTCTCGCTATTTGAAATGCAAAAGGTATAACTATCCACTGACTGATTCCATTAAAGAGATATAAGCTCATTCTTTCTTTAAAGGACTTGTAAATAGCACCATGTGTTTAGATGAGTGAAATGGAATGATTCAGGGAGTTAGCTAGGTTTTCTCGCTATTTGACGTACAAGACGCATAACTATTCACAGAATGATTCTTTAAAAGAGATATGACCACGTTCTTTCCTTGATTGACAAGTAAATAGTCCCCATAAAGTTGTCTAATGGTTAGATGTGTAAAATAGAATAATTTGTGGCCTTAGATAGTTTTTTAGCCATTTAAAGTACAGGACACCTAACTATCTATAGAATGATTCCTCAAAAGAGATTTTGCTTCGTTCTATCTTTAAAGGACAAGAAATATCCTTGTGTAGTTTTCTAATGATTAGACAAGTGCAAAGAATAATTCATGGCATTAGATAGTTTTTCTAGCCATTTGAAATCCAAGACACGTAACTACCCACATAATGATTCCTTAAAAATGATAGTCTCGTATAGTTTTCTGGCGGTTAGACGAGTACAGTGGAATGATTCATAGGCTTTGCTGTGTTTTCTCATTACATGTAGTACAAGATTCTTAACTAATCTTAAATTGATTTGTGAAAATATACATGACCTGTTCTATCTTTAATGAACAAGTAAATAGGCTGTGTAGTCTTCTAATGGTTACTCAAAGGAATGATTTTTTGAGTAAGATAGATTTTCTAGATATTTGAAATTCAAGACGTGCAACTATTCATGTAATGATTCGTTAAAATAGATATAGGCCCATTATTTCCTGAGTGGACAAGTAAATAGCCTCTTGTAGTTTTCTAACAGTTAGATGAGTTCAATAGAATGATTTGCAGAGTTAGATAGGTTTTCTCGCTATTTATAGTAAAAGATGTATAACTATGTGTAGAATGATTCCTTAAAAGAGATATGACCTCGTTCTTTTCTTAATGTACAAGTAAATAGCGCTATGTAGTTTTGTAATGGTTAGAATAGTTCAATAGAATAGTTCTCGGAATTAGATAGGTTTTCGCTATTTGAAGCGCAAGACCATAAATATCAACAAAATGATTTTGTAAAAGAGTTATGGCCCCATTCTTCTTTCTTGGGGAAGTAAATAGCCCCGTGTAGTTTTCTTATGGTTAGCTAAGTACAACAGAATGATTTGTGGAGGCAGAGTTAGATAGCTTTTCTCACTATTTGAAATACAAAATGTGTAACTGTCCACGTAATGATTCCTTAAAATAGATATAGGCCCGTTCTTTCCTTAATGGACAAGTAAATAGCCCCATCTAGCTTTCTAATGATTAGATAAGTTCAATGAAATGATTCGTGGAGTTAGATAGGTTTTCTCGCTATTTGAAGTGCAATACGCATAAGTATCCACAGTATGATTCCTTAAAAGAGTTATGGCCCCATTCTTTCCTTAATAAACAAGTAAATAGCCTCACGTAGTATTAATGGTTATTCAATGGAATAATTTGTTGAGTTAGATAGCTTTTCTTACTGTTTAAAATACAAGCAACATAGCTGTCCACGTAACGATTCTCTAAAATAGATATGGGTCCCTTTTTTCCTTAATGGATAGGTAAATACCTCTGTATAGTTTTCTAATGCTTAGATGAGTTCAACAAAATGATTCCAGGTGTTAGATAGGTTTTCTCGCTATTTCATGTACAAGACACGTAACTATCCACATACTGGTTCCTTAAATGATACGTGGCCTCGTTCTTTCCTTAATAAACAAGCAAATAGTCCTGTGTAGTTTCTAATAGTTAGATGATTTCAATGGAATGATTCACAGAGTTAGATTGGTTTTCTCACTATTTGAAGCACAAGACATATAAATATCTAGATTGGTTTTCTCACTATTTGAAGCACAAGACATAAATATCCATGTAACAATTCCTTAAAAGAGATATGGCCCTGTTCTTTCCTTAATGGAGAAATAAATAGCGCTGGAGTTGGATTGATTTTCACGCTATTTAAAATAAAAAATGTGTAACTGTCTACGTAACAATTCTTTAAGATAGATATAGGCTAGTGCTCTTCCGATCTAATCGACAAGTAAATAGCCCCTGTAGTTTTCCTTAAAATATATATGGCCTCGTTCTCTGCTTAATGGACTAGTAATTAACCCAGTGTAGTTTTCTAATAGTTAGACGAGTTCAACAGAATGATTTGCAGAGTTTGATAGGTTTTCTTGCTATTTGACGTGCAAGATGCATGAAAGAGCTATAACCCCGTTCTTTCCTTAATGGAGAAGCAAATAACCCCGTGTAGCTTTCTCGCAGGTATAAGATTACAATGGAATGATTTGCGGAGTTAGATAGGTTTTCTCGCTATTTGAAGTACAAGACACGAAACTATCTACCTGGATGATCCCTTAAAAAAGACGTAGGCATGTTCTTTCCTTGATAGACAAGTAAATAGGCTCATGTAATTTTCTAATTGTCGTATGAGTTCAACGGAATGATTCAGGGAGTTAGATAGGATTTCTCGCTATTTCAAGTACAAGACATGCAGTTTATCTACAGAATAATTCCTTAAAATATATATGGCCCGGTTCTTGCTTTAATGGACAAGCAGGTAGCCCTGTGTAGTTATCTCATAGTTAGATGAGTGCAACGGAATGATTCGCGGAGTTAGATAATTTTTCTTGCTACTTGAAGTGGAAGACACATAAGTATCCATGGAAAGATTCATTAAGAGTTATTATGGCCCCATTCTTTCCTTAACAGAGAAGTAAATAGTCCCTTGGAGAAGTACAACTGATTGATTAGTTGGATAGGTTTTCTCACTATTTGAAGTACAAGACGCGTAACTATCCACATCATAATTCCTTAAAGAGATATAGGCCTGTTCTTTCCTTAATGGGCTACAAATAGGCCCATGTAGTTTTCTAATGGTTAGATGATAAGTGTATTTTATATGCAAAAATACTTCTCTTAACTTATGCAATTCTATATGAAATCGAGCAGATTTCTACCTAATTTGTGTGAATATGGTTTATACAGGTGAAAAGCTCAAATTGGAGTGATATAAGGAAAAAGAATGATTTTTGAACCAAATTGAGACTTTAAATTCAAGTAATAGCATCGAGGTGCGACTGTTCGAGAGTTCGGGTTGAAAAGATCATTTGCGTCATGTTTAAA
>CAVNYN010269539.1:19049-58439 GCA_963692815.1 Nyctanthes arbor-tristis
CCTACACGACGCTCTTCCGATCTCGGAATGATTCGCGGAGTTAGATAATTTTTCTTGCTACTTGAAGTGGAAGACACATAAGTATCCATGGAAAGATTCATTAAGAGTTATTATGGCCCCATTCTTTCCTTAACAGAGAAGTAAATAGTCCCTTGGAGAAGTACAACTGATTGATTAGTTGGATAGGTTTTCTCACTATTTGAAGTACAAGACGCGTAACTATCCACATCATAATTCCTTAAAGAGATATAGGCCTGTTCTTTCCTTAATGGGCTACAAATAGGCCCATGTAGTTTTCTAATGGTTAGACGAGTTCAACGGAATGATTCGGGGAGTTAGATAGGATTTCTCGCTATTTCAAGTACAAGACGTGTGGCTATCCACAAAAAGTTTCATTAAAATATATATGGCGCAGTTCTTGCTTTAATGGACAAGTAAATAGCCCCATATAGTTTTCTAATGGCTAGATGAGTTCAAAAGAATGGTTTGTAGAGTTAGATATGTTTTCTCTCTATTTGAAGCACAAGATGCATAAGTATCCAAAGTATGATTCCTTAAAAGAGTTATGGCCCTGTTCTTTCCTTAATAGACAAGTAAATAGCGTTAGTGTTCTAATGGTTATTAAATAGAATGATTGGTTGAGTTAGATATCTTTTCTCACTATTTGAAATACAAGACTCGTAATTGGACATTCTTAAAAGAGATATAACCCCGTTCTCTCCTTAATGAACAAGTGAATAGCCCATGTGTAGTTTTCTAAGGAGAATAAAATGGAATGATTTGCTGAGTTTGATAGGTCTTCTCTCTATTTAAAATACAAGAAGCGTAACTATCCATAGAATGATTGCATAAAAGATATACAAGCCCGTATTTCCTTAATGGGCAAGTAAATAGCACGGGGTAGTTTTTTAATGGTTAGATGACTGCAAAGGAGTAATTCTCAGAGTTAGCTAGGTTTTCTCACCATTTAACATAGAAGATGCATAACTATCCACATAATGATTCTTTAAAAGAGATATGACCCCATTCTTTCCTTAATTGAGAAATAAATAGCCCCGTTTAGTTTTCTAATGGTTAGATAAGTACAACAGAATGATTTGTCACCTTAGATAGTTGTTCTAGCCATTTGAAGTACACGACGCTCTTCCGATCTCACAAAATGATTCTTTAAAAGATATGTTGCCCAGTTCTATCTTTAAAGGACAAGTAAATAGGCTCATGTAGTTTTATAATTGTTGAACGAGGACAACGGAATGATTCGTGGCCTTAGATAACTTTCTAAGCCATTTGAAGTACAAGACACGTAACTATCCATAGAATGATTCCTTAAATGAGATATTGCCCCGTTTTATCTGTAAAAGATAAGTAAATAGCCTCATATGATTTTCAAATAATTAGATGAGTACAATGGAATGATTCACAGACTTCGCGATGATTTCTCACAATTTGAAGTACAAGACTCTTAACTAATCTTAAAATGATTCGTTAAAAGATTCATGACCCGTTCTATCTTTAATGAATTGCCTCGCGTAATTTTCTGATGGTTATTCAACAGAATGATTTGTTGAGTAAGATAGCTTTTCTCGCTATTTGAAATTCAATACACGTAACTATCTATGTAATAATTCCTTAAAATAGATATAGGTCCGATCTTTCCTTAATGAACAAGTAAATAGCCCATGTAGTTTTCTCATAGTTAGATGAGTTCAGCGGAATGATTCGAGGACTTAGATAGGTTTTCTCGCTATTTAGAGTACAAGACATGTAACTATCTGTAGAATGATTCCTTTAATGATATATGAGCTTGTTCTTTCGTTAAAAGATAAGTAAATAGTCCCGTGTAGTTTTCTAATAGTTAGATGAGTTCAACAGAATGATTGGCAGAGTTAGATAGGTTTTCTCGCTATTTGATGTGCAAGATACACAAATGTCCACGGAACGATTCCTCAAAAGAGATACGGCCCTGTTCTTTCCTTAATGTAGAAGCAAATAGCCCCAGAGTTAGATAGCTTTTTTTGCAATTTGAAATACAAAGCGCGTAACTGTCTATGTAATGATTCCTTAAAATAGATATAGGCATGTTCTTCCCTTAATGGACAAGTAAATAGCCCTGTGAAGTTTTCTAATGTTTAGATGAGTTCATTCAAGGAGTTAGACAGGTTTTCTCACTATTTCAAGCACAAGCTGTGTAACTATCCATGGAATGATTTCTTAAACAATATATGGCCTTGTTCTCTCCTCAATGGATAAGTAAATAGCCTTGTGTAGTTATCTAATAATTAGATGAGTTCAAATGAATGATTTGTGGAGTTAGATAGGTTTTCTTCCTTTTTGATGTCTTGTCATGATCTGTGCACTTCCAGACATGTCATTTTTAGTGAACAATGGACAAGCCCCGTGTAGTTTTCTAATGGTTAGATGAGTACGACAGAATGATTTGTGGCCTTAGATAGTTTTTCTAGCCATTTGAAGTATAAGATACGTAACTATCCACAAAATGATTTCTTAGAAGAGATATTGCCCCATTTTGTCCTTAAAGGGCAAGTAAATAGCCTTGTGTAGTTTTCTAATGGTTAGATGAGTACAATGGAATGATTCGTGGCCTTATATGGTTTTTCTAGTCATTTGAAGTATAAGACACGTAACTATCCACAAAATAATTCCTCAAACGAGATATTGCCCCGTTCTATCTTTAAAAGACATGTAAATAGCCTCGTATGTTTTATAATTGTTAGACGAGTACAACGGAATGATTCACAGACTTTGCTATGTTTTCTCACTATTTGAAGTACAAGATTCTTAACTAATCATAAAATAATTCATTAAAAGATAAATGACTCATTCTATCTTTAATGAAGTAAATAGCCTAGCGTTGTTTTCTAATGGTTATTCAACGGAATGATTTGTTGAGTATGATTGATTTTCTCACTATTTGAAATACAATACGGGTAACTATCTACATAATGGTTCCTTAAAATAGATATAGGTGCAATCTTTCCTTAATAAACAAGCAAATAGCCCTGTGTAGTTTTCTAATGGTTAGATGAGTTCAACGGAATGATTCAAGGAGTTAGATAGGTTTTCTCGCTATTTAGAGTTTAAGATGTGTAACTATCTACAAAATGATTCCTTTAATGATATATGGCCTCATTCTTTCCTTAATAGACACGTAAATAGCCCCGTGTAGTTTTCTAATCGGAAGAGCGTTCAAAAAAATGATTCACAAAGTTAGGTAGGTTTTCTCGCAATTTGATGTGCAAGATGCGTAAATATCCATGGAACGATTTCTTAAAAGAGATATGGCCCCGTTCTTTCCTTAATGTAGAAGTAAATGGCCCTGGAGTTAGATAGATGGCTTTCTGTGCTATTTGAAACATAAAGCACGTAACTATCCATATAATGATTCTAAAATAGATATTGGCCCGTTCTTTCCTTAATAGACAAGTAAATAGCCCTGTGTAGTTATCTAATGGTTAGATGTGTTCATTCAAGGAGTTAGATAGGTTTTCTTACTATTTCAAGTACAAGCCGTTTAGCTATGTACAAAATGATTTCTTAAGAGATATGTGACCGAATTCTCTCCTTATGGATACGTAAATAGCGCCATGTAGTTATATAATAGTTAGATGAGTTCAATAGAATGATTCACAGAGTTAGATGGGTTTTCTTGCTATTTGAAGTGCAAGATGCATAAATATCCACGGAATGATTCCTTGAAACAATTGTAGCCCCGTTCATTTCTTAATGGAAAAGTAAATAGCTCAATGTAGTTTTTTTAATAGTTATGAGAGCATAATGGAATGATTTACGGAGTTAGATAGGTTTTCTCACTATTTGAAGTACAAGATGCGTAACCATCTACATAATGATTCCATAAAAGAGATATAGGCATGTTCTTCCTTAATGGACAAGTAAATAGTCCCGTGTAGTTTTCTAAAAGTTAAAAGAGTTCAATGGAATGATTCGGGGAGTTAGATAGGAGTTCTCACTATTTCAAGTGCAAGACATGTAGCTATCCTTAGAATGATTCCTTAAAATATATATGGCCCCGTTCTTTCCTTCATTGACAAGTAAATAGCCCCGTGTAGTTTTTAATGGTTAGATGAGCTCAACTAATTGATTCGTGGAGTTGAATATGTTTTCTCTCTATTTGAAAGATCGGAAGAGGCATAAGTATCCATGGTATGTTTCCTTAAAAGAGTTATGGCCCCGTTATTTTCTTAACAGACAAGTAAATAGCCCCGTGTAGTTTTCTAATGTTAGATGAATTCAACGGAATGATTCATGGAGTTAGATAGGTTTTATCATTATTTGAAGTGCAAGACGTAAAAATATCCAATGATGATTCCTTAAAAGAGTTATGGCCCTATCCTTTTCTTAATAGATGAGTAAATAGTCTTACATAGTATTCTAATAGTTATTCAACGGAATGATTTGTTGTGTTGGATAGATTTTCTCACTCTTTGAAATAGAAGACTCGTAACTGTCCGCATAATGATTCCTTAAAAGAGATATAACATTGTTCTCTCCTTAATGGACAAGTAAGTAGGTTTATGCTGTTTTCTAATAGTTATATGAGTACAACGGAATGATTTATAGATTTAGATAGGTTTTCTCACTATTTGAAGTACAAGACATGTAAGTATTCACTGAATAATTCTTTAAAAGAGATATAGGCCCGTTCTTTCCTTAATGGACAAGTAAATAGCCCTAAATAGTCTCGTATAGTTTTCTAATGGTTAGACGAGTACAACAGAATGATTCATGGCCTTAGATAGTTTTTCTTGCCATTTGAAGTACAAGACACTTAACTATCTACATAATAATTCCTTAAGAGAGATATTACTCTGATCTATTTTTAAAAGACAAGTAAATAGCCTTATATGGTTTTCTAATGGTTGGACGAGTACAACGGAATTATTCGCAGACTTAGATATGTTTCCTCACTATTTGAAGTACAAGACTCTTAACTAATCATAAAATAATTCGTTAAAAGATACATGGCCCATTCTATCTTTAAAGAATAAGTAAATAGCCCCATATAGTTTTTCAATGGTTGTTCAATAGAATGATTTGTTGAGTAAGATAGCTTTTCTTGTAATTTATAATACAAGGCGAGTAACTATCCATGTAATGATTCCTTAAAAGAGATATAGGTCCGTTCTTTCCTTAATGGGCAAGTAAATAGCCCCTTGTACTTTCCTAGTCATAAGATGAGTTCAACGGAATGAATCGGGGAGTTAGAGAGGTTTGCTCGCTATTTCAAGCGTTAGATATGTAATTATGCACAAAATGTTTCCTTAAAAGATATATGGCTCCATTCTTTCTTAATTGAGAAGTAAATAGCTTCGTGTATTTTTGTAATGGTTAGATGATTTTAACGGAATGATTCACAGAGTTAGATAGGTTTTCTGGCTATTTAAAGCGTAAGACACATAAATATCCATGGAACGATTTCTTAAAAGAGTTATGGCCCCGTTCTTTCTTCAGATCGGAGAAGTAAACAACCCTTGTAGTTTTCTAATGGGCAGATGCGTTGTATGGAATGATTCATGGTGGCGAAGTTAGATAGCTTTTCTTGCTATTTGAAATACCAAACGTGTAACTATCTATGTAATGATTCCTTTAAATAGCTATAGAGGCGCGTTCTTTCCTTAGAGGACAAATAAATAGCCTCATGTGGTTTTCTAATGGATAGATGAGTTCAACAAAATTATTCGAGGTGTTAGATAGGTTTTCTCCCTATTTCAAGTACAAGATGTTTGACTCTACATAGAATGATTTCTTAAAAGATATATGGCCTCGTTCTTTCCTTAATGGACAATAGCCCCGTGTAGTTTTCTAATGGTTAGATGAGTTCAACGGAATGATTCAGGGAGTTAGATAGGATTTCTCACAATTTCAAGTCCAAGACGTGTAGCTATCCACAGATTGATTCCTTAAAATATATATACCCCCGTTCCTTCCTTAATAAACAAGCGAAAAGCCTCGTGTAGTTTTCTAATGGTCAGATGAGTTCAACGGAATGATTTGGAGAGTTAGATAGGATTTCTCACAATTTGAAGTACAAGATGTGTAGCTATCTAGAGAATGATTCCTTAAAATATATATCCTCTCATTCTTTCCTTAACGGACAAGTAAATAGCTCCGTGTAGTTTTCTAATGGTTTGATGAGTTCAACAGAATGATTCGTGGAGTTAGATAGGTTTTCTCACTATTTGAAGCACAAGACGCAGAAGTATCCACAATATGATTCCTTAAAAGCATTATGAACCCCTTTCTTTCCTTGATAGACAAGTAAAAAGCCTCGCGTGGTATTCTAATGGTTATTCAATGGAATGATTTGTTGAGTTAGATAGCTTTTCTCACTGTTTGAAATACTTGATACATAATTATACACGTAATGATACCTTGAAAGACATACAACCAATTCTTTCCTTAGTGGACAGGTAAATAGCTCCCGCATAGTTTTCTAATGATTAGATAAGTAAAACGGAATGATTTGTAGAGTTTGATAGGATTTCTCATGATTTGAAGTACAAGTGGGGTAAATGTCTACAGAATGGTTCCATAAAAGAGATATAAGCCCATTCTTTCCTCAATGGACAACTAAATAGCACCGTATAGTTTTCTAATGGTTAGATGAGTGTAACGGAATGGTTCGTAGAGTTATATAGGTTTTTTGTCTATTTGACATACAAGACGTGTGCTCTTCCGATCTCACATAATGATTCTTTAAAAGAGTTATAACCCCTTTATTTCTTTAATGGACAAGTAAATAGCCCAGTGTAGTTTTCTAATGGTTTTATGAGTACAAAAAAATAATTCGTGGCCATAGATAGTTTTTCTAGCCATTTGAAGAGCAAGACACATAACTATCTACAAAATGATTCCTTAAAAGAGATATTTCCCCATCCTATCCTCAAAGGGAAAGTAAATAGCCTCGTGTGATTTTCTAATGGTTAGACGAGTACAACGGAATGATTCGTGGCCTTGGATAGTTTTTCTAGCCATTTGAAGAACAAGACACGTAACTATCCACATAATGATTCCTTAAAAGAGATATTATCACGTTCTATCTTTCTTCCGATCTAGTAAATAGCCTCATATAGTTTTTAATAGTTAAACGAGTACAACAGAATGATTCACAGACTTAGATATTTTTTCTCATTATTTGAAGTACAAGACTCTTAACTAATCATAAAATGATTCATAAAAAAATACATGGTCCGTTCAATCTTTAAAGAATAAGTAAAAAGCCCCGCATAGTTTTTTAATGGTTATTCAACTAAGTGATTTGTTGAGTAAGATAGCTTTTCTCGCAATTTAAAATACAAGAAGAGTAACTGTCCATGTACTAATTCCTTAAAAGAGATATAGGCCCGTTCTTTCTTTAATGGACAAGTAAATAGCTCCTTGTACTTTTCTAATGGTTAGATGAGTTCAATGAAATGATTTGGGGAGTTAAATAGGTTTGCTCGTTATTTCAAGTACTAGACATGTAACTGTGCACAGAATGATTTCTTAAAAGATATATGGCCCCATTCTTTCCTTAATGGATGAGTAAATAGCTCCATGTAGTTTTATAATGGTTAGATGAGTTTAACAGAATGATTCGCAGAGTTAGATAGGTTTTCTCACTATTTAAAGTGCATGATGCATAAATATCCAAGGAACAATTTCTTAAGAGAGCTGTGACCACGTTTTTTCGTTAATAGAGAAGTAAATAGCCCTGTGTAGTTTTCTAATGGGTAGATGTGTTCTATGGAATGATTCGCGGAGGCAGAATTAAATAGTTTTTCTTGCTATTTGAAACACAAACATGTTGTTGTATACATAATGATTCCTTCAATTAGCAAAAGAGGCCCGTTCTTTCCTTAATGGAGAAGTAAATAGCCCTATGTGGTTTTTCTAATAGTTAAAAGAATACAATAGAATGATTTATGAAGTTAGATAGGTCTTCCGATCTGTGGAATGATTCCTTAAAAGAGATATAGGCCAGTTCTTTCCTTAATGGATAAGTAAATAGCCCCGTGTAGCTTTCTAATAGTTAGATAAGTTCAATGGAATGATTTGGGCGGTTAGATAGGATTTTTCGCAATTTCAAGTACAAAATGTGTAGCTATCCACATAATGATTCCAGAAAATATATATATGGCCCTGTTCTTTACTTAATTGACAAGTGAATAGCCCCGTACAGTTTTCTAATGATTAGATGAGTTCAACAGAATGATTCGTGGACTTAGATATTTTTTCTTGCTATTTGAACCACAAGACACAGAAGTATCCACGGTATGATTCCATAAAAGTGCTATGGCCCCGTTCTTTCCTTAATAGACAAGTAAGGGTCTCGCGTAGTACTCTAATGGTTATTCAACTGAATGATTCATCAAGTTATATAGCTTTTCTCACTGTTTGAAATACAAGATGCGTAAGTGTCCACCTAATGATTCATAAAAGAGATATAACCCATTCTTTTCTTTATGGACAAGTAAATAGCCCCCGTGTAGTTTTTTAATGATTAGATGAGTAAAACGGAATGATTTCCAGAGTTTGATAGCTTTTCTCACAATTCAGGGAACTATCCACAGAATGGTTCCATAAAAGAGTTATAAGTCCGTTCTTTCCTTAATAGACAAGTAAATAGCACCGTGTAGTTTTCTAATGGTTAGATGAGGGTAACAGAATGGTTCGTGGAGTTATATGCGTTTTCTCATTATTTGACGTGCAAGACACGTAACTATCTACATAATGATTCTTTAAAAGAGTTATGTCCCCGCTCTTTCCTCAATGGACAAGTAAATAATCTAGTGTAGTTTTCTATTGGTTTTATGAGTACAATCGAATGATTTTGGCCTTAGACAATGTTTCTAGCCATTTAAAGTACAAGACACATAATTATCCACAAAATGATTCCTTAAAACAGACATTGCCCCATTCTGTCTTTAAAAGGGCAAGTAAATAGCCTCGTGTAGTTTTCTAAGGGATAGACAAGTACAACGAAATGATTCATGGCCTTAGATAGTTTTTCTAGCCATTTGAAGTATGAAACAAGTAACTATCCATATAATGATTCCTTAAAAAAGATATTGCCCCATTCTAACTTTAAAAGATAAGTAAATAGCCTCGTATAATTTTTTCATGGTTAAACGAGTACAACAGAAAGAGTCACAGACTTTGATATGTTTTCTTACTATTTGAAGTACACGACTCTTAGCTAATCATAAAATGGTTTGTAAAAAGATACACAGTCCGTTCTAGCTTTAAAGAACAAGTAAATGGCCCCGTGTAGTTTTCTAATGGCTATTCAACGGAATGATTTGTCCAGTAAGATAGCTTTTCTCACAATTTGAAATGCAAGATGCTTAACTATCCATGTAATGATTTTTTAAAAGAAATATAGGCCCGTTCTTTCTTTAATGGATAAGCAAATAGCCCTTTGTAGTTTTTTAATGGTTAGATGAGTTCAACGGAATAATTTAAGAAGTTAGATAGGTTTTCTCACCTTTTCAAGCACAAGATGTGCAACTATGCACAGAATGATTTCTTGAATGATATATGGCCCCGTTCTTTTTTGAACGGACAAGTGAATAGTGCCGTGTAGTTTTGTAATGGTTAGATGAGTTCAATAGAATGATTCGCGGAGTTAGATAGGTTTTCTCGCTATTTGAAACGCAAGACACATAAATATCCATGGACCGATCCCTTAAAAGAGTTATGGCCCCATTCTTTCTTTAATGGAGAAGTAAATAGCCCTGTGTAGTTTCCTAAGGATTAGATGAGTTCGATGCAATGATTCAAGGAGTTAGGTAGATTTTCTTGCTATTTCAAGTACAAGATGTGTGAGCATCCACAGAATGATTCTTTAAAAGAGATGTGGCCTCTTTTTTTCTTAATGGACAAGTAAATTACACCGTGTAGTTTTCTAATAATTAGATGAGTTCAACAGAATGATTCACAGATTTATATTGGTTTTCTTGCTATTTAAAGCATAAGACGCATAAGTATCCACATAATGACTCCTTAAGAGAGTTATGGCTTCGTTCTTTCCTTAATGGAGAAGTAAATAGCCCCGTGTAGTTTTCTAATAGTTATAAGAGTACAACAGAATGATTTACCAAGTTAGATAGGTTTTCTCGGTATTTGAAGTACAAGACACGTAACTATCTATAGAATGATTCCATAAAAGAGATATAGGCTGGTTCTTTCCTTAATGGATAAGTAAATAGCCCGTGTAGTTTTCTAATGGTTAGATAAGTTCAATGGAATGATTTGGGTAGTTAGATAGGATTTTTCGCAATATCAAGAACAAAATCTGAACTAACCACAGAATGATTTCTTAAAATATATATGGCCCCATTCTTTACTTAATAGACAAATGAATAGTGCCGTGTTATTTTCTAGTGGTTAGATAAGTTCAACAGAATGTTTGTAGAGTTAGATATTTTTTCGCGCTATTTGAAGCACAAGACGCAGAAGTATCCAGGATATGATTCCATAAAAGCGCTATGGCCCCGTTCTTTCCTTAGTAGACAAGTAAGGGTCTCGCGTAGTACTCTAATGGTTATTCAACTAAATGATTTGTCAAGTTAGATAGCTTTTCTCACTATTTGAAATAAAAGATGCGTAAGTGTCCACCTCCTAATGATTCATAAAAGAGATATAACACATTCCTTTCTTTATGGACAAGTAAATAGCCCTGATGTAGTTTGTTAATGATTAGATCAGTAAAACGGAATGGTTTCCAGAGTTTGATAGCTTTTCTCGTGGTTTAGGGAACTATCCACTGAATGGTTCCATAAAAGATTTATAAGCCTGTTCTTTCCTTAATGGACAAGTAAATAGCACCGTGTAGTTTTCTAATCATTAGATGAGGGGAACAGAATGGTTCGTGGAGTTATCTGGGTTTTCTAGCCATTTGAAGTACGAGACACGTAACTATCCACATAATGATTCCTTAAAAGAGATATTGCCATGTTCTATCTTTAGAAGATAAGTAAATAGCCTCATGTAATTTTTTCATGGTTAAACGAGTACAACGGAAAGAGTCACAGACTTAGATATGTTTTCTCACTCTTTGAATTACACGACTCTTAGCTAATCATAAAATGATTCGTAAAAAGATACATAGTCCACTCCATCTTTAAAGAACAAGTAAATAGCCCCGTGTAATTTTCTAATGGCTATTCAATGGAATGATTTGTTGAGTACGATAGCTTTTCTCACAATTTGAAATGCAAGATGCTTAGCTGTCCATGTAATGATTTTTTAAAAGAGATATAGACCTGTTCTTTCCTTAATGGACAAGCAAATAGCCCTTTGTAGTTTTTTAATGGTTAGATGAGTTCAACAGAATAATTCAAGAAGTTAGATAGGTTTTCTCACTTTTTCAAGTACAAGACGTGTAACTATGCGCAGAATGGTTTCTTGAAAGATATATGGCCCCGTTCTTTCTTTAATGGACAAGTAAATAGTGCCGTGTAGTTTTGTAATGGTTAGATGAGTTTAATGGAATGATTCACAGAGTTAGATAGGTTTTCTCTCTATTTGAAGTGCAAGATGCGTAAACATCCACTGACCGATCCCTTAAAAGAGTTATGGCCCCATTCTTTCTTTAATGGAGAAGTAGATAGCCCTATTTAGTTTCCTAAGGATTAGATGAGTTTGAAGCAATGATTCGAGGAGTTAGATAGATTTTCTAGCTATTTCAATTACAAGATGTGTGAGTATCCACAGAATGATTCTTTAAAAGTTATGTGGCCTCGTTCTTTTCTTAATGGACAAGTAAATTACCCTGTGTAGTTTTCTAATACTTAGATGAGTTCAACAGAATGATTCACGGAGTTAGATTGGTTTTCTTGCTATTTAAAGCATAAGACGCGTAAGTATCCACATAATGACTACTTAAGAGAGTTATGGTTTCGTTCTTTCCTTAATAGAGAAGTAAATGGCCCCGTGTAGTTTTCTAATAGTTATAAGAGTACAACGGAATGATTTATCAAGTTAATAGGTTTTCTCGGTATTTGAAGTACAAGACACGTAAGTACAAGACATGTAACTATCCATAGAATGATTCCATAAAGGAGATATAGGCCGGTTCTTTCCTTAATAGATAAGTAAATAGCCCTGTGTAGTTTTCTAATGGTTAAATAAGTTCAATGGAATGATTCAGGGAGTTAGATAGGATTTCTCGCAATTTCAAGTACAAGATGTGTAGCTATCCACAGAATGATTCCTTAAAATATATACAGCCCCGTTCGTTACTTAATAGACAAGTGAATAGCGTCGTGTAGTTTTCTAATGGTTAGATAAGTTCGACAGAATGATTTGTGGACTTAGATATTTTTTTTGCACTATTGGAAGCACAAGACGCAGCAGTATCCACGGTACGATTCCATAAAAGTGCCTCTGGCCCCATTCTTTCCTTAGTAGACAAGTAAGGGTCTCGCGTAGTACTCTAATGGTTATTCAACTAAATGATTTGTCAAGTCAGATAGCTTTTCTCACTGTTTGAAATACAAGACGTGTAAGTGTCCACCTAATGATTCATAAAAGAGATATAATCCATTCCTTTCTTTATGGACAAGTAAATAGCCCTGACATAGTTTGTTAATGATTAGATGAGTAAAATAGAATGATTTCCAGAGTTTGATAGCTTTTCTCGCGATTTAGGGAACTATCCACAGAATGGTTCCATAAAAGAGTTATAAGCCCGTTCTTTCTTTAATGGAGAAGTAAATAGCGCCGTGTGGTTTTCTAATCATTCGATGAGGGGAACAGAATGGTTCATGGAGTTATCTAGGTTTTCTAGCCATTTGAAGTACAAGACACGTAACTATCCACATAATGATTCCTTAAAAGAGATATTGCCTTGTTCTATCTTTAGGAGATAAGTAAATAGCCTCGTGTAATTTTTTCATGGTTAAACGAGTACAACGGAAATACTCACAGACATAGATATGTTTTCTCACTATTTGAATTACACGACTCTTAGCTAATCATGAAATGATTCGTGAAAAGATACATAGTCTGCTCCATCTTTAAAGAACAAGTAAATAGCCCGTGTGATTTTCTAATGGCTATTCAACGGAATGATTTGTTGAGTAAGATAGCTTTTCTCACAATTTGAAATGGAAGATGCTTAACTGTCCATGTAATGATTTTTTAAAAGAGATATAGGCCCGTTCTTTCCTTAATGGACAAGCAAATAGCATTTTGTAGTTTTTTAATGGTTAGATGAGTTCATCGGAATGATTCAAGAAGTTAGATAGGTTTTCTCACTTTTTCAAGTACAAGACGTGCAACTATGTGCAGAATGATTTCTTGAAAGATATTTGGCCCCGTTCTTTCTTTAATGGATAAGTAAATAGTACCATGTAGTTTTGTAATGGTTAGATGAGATCAATGGAATGATTCGTGGAGTTAGATAGGTTTTCTTGCTATTTGAAGCGCAAGACGCATAAATATCCACGGACTAAACCCTTAAAAGAGTTAGATAGGTTTTCTCGCTATTTCAAGTACAAGATGTGTGAGTATCCACATAATGATTCTTTAAAAGATATGTGGCCTCATTCTTTTCTTAATAAACAAGTAAATTACTCCTGTAGTTTTCTAATACTTAGATGAGTTCTACAGAATGATTCGCGGAGTTAGATAGGTTTTTTTGCTATTTGAAGCGTAAGACGCATAAGTATCCGTGTAACGCTTCGAATTCTGAGCACCTGAGATGTTAACCAAATTTTATTTCTTTTTTTTTAAATAAATGAATTAAAAGCGGTTAAATATGTGGAAAATACTCTTGAAAATAATGTCCTAAAACCAAAGAATTTACTGTTGTCCAAAGAAAAGGAATTTAAAATATTCTGGAACAAGTAAAAATGTTTAATTCATTTCGAAATAAATTTCTAAATTAATTGCCACCACTGCTCAACGCCTCTCCTCTGAATCTGAACCTGCAAAATGTTGTAATTTGAAAGGGTGAGTATTTCATATAGTCTCAGCGCAAATTAATGAACTTATACCACATATAAAATGCAACTATATGAATATCTAGAAAAAGTTCTTTACTCAGAAACAAACATTGTATGGTAAATGCAGGTTTTTGACTCTCGTCTCATGCTATAAAGTAAGTAAATACTAGCGCGTAGTAATCAAGCGTTGCATACAAATCATAATTATTCTCATCTCGTCTCGTCTTAAGCATAAAGCAAATAAGCTCATGCATAAAATAAACACATAAATCACATATTCACATGCATACTGATAGCACATATCAATTAATTTTGTTCATACTTTTGGAAATAACTTTTTCTAGAAAAAATGAGGCTACCTTAAACTTGTGAGCTGGGCAACCTTTGTAAAAATCTTACTCGCTTATGAATCTTCATGCCTCGTCTAGTCAAAATAAAATAAATTATTTTAATATTGAAGAAATAAGACTTTATAAAAAAGGAAATAAACTTTAGGGACCAAATTGAAATTCTGAAATAGTTTAGGACTGGGACTAAAAAGGCAGACTCTAAACTCTACGGTGGAAATCTGTGTTGCAGAAAGTTAGAAACCCTATTTGACCAAACTGAAAACCTTGGGGCTAAAATAAGTGAATCTGGAATGCGGGGACTGACTTTTAAACTCTCTGAAAAGCTAGGAACCCTGAGTGCAAAATTGATTCAATAAAATACCCCCCTCCCACAATTGACTCGGTTAGGCAGAATGAAAGATTTGGATGAGAGGTTATTCGATCAGTGAACTAAGCGTGCGACTAATGCTCGGCGAGATTAACGCCCACGAAAGGGATTCTGGCCAAGGGAGAGTGAAGGTGGCCAGGCTGGTTCCGTTGAGGGTTCGCGTAGGAGAGAGCGAGACGCGACTAGGCAATCGAGTCCGGCCAAGGAGTTGTTGGGCTCGGGATTTGGGTCATGGTTCCGGTGAGCGCTGGGTTCGCCGGCTGGGACTTGGCTGTTCAAGGGCATAGCCGTGGCTGGATTTGCCTACGACAGCAGTGGTGTTGTGTGGGTTGGCTTGGTGTGGTTGCGGGAATGGAGATTGACTGGTGGCGATGGTGTCGTGTGTTGGTTTAAGGGGTAGGTGAAGAGAGGCAAGGCGTTGGGTGTGAAATTGGTGTCGCCACTCAGGGACCGAGAGGGAGTTGTGGTGGTGAGGCTCGGCGACAGTGGCATCGCGGCGGCGCAGAAATTTTCCGGCATGGCTGCTACGAACCGCGCAGATGGTGAAGTGGTGGTGCTGTGTGTATATATATATGTATATATCTATATGGTTGTATGTATGTGTAGGTGTATGATGTGTGTATGGGTTTGTTTGTTCCTACTCAGAAGACGAAAGACGACAGTGGATGGGAAAGAGAAAAATATAACAACTTTGACTCGTGAATTTACTGGAAATTTGTGGGTAAAAACGTATGAAGGGAGGGCTGAATTTATAGCCTTTGGTTGTCTTTGCCTAGTTCACTTTGGTTTCATGGGAGATTGTAGTTAATTAGGAGATGTTAAAAAAAAAAAGAATTACATTCTTGTTCCATGAGGCTTCCAAGCGTTTGTTTTCTTGAGGCATGCCCGGAGCGGAATTTCTTTAGTATTCTACTACACTTGGGCTTAGAGACACTTTAATTCACATTAAAGATTAAAGTCTTGAAATGATTTGGATTTAAAATAAATTGGTATTGTAGGTAGGGAATTGAGTTCTTGTTAATGAAACTTCAAACGAGTTGGCCGGTTGTAAGGAATTGTGAATTCTTGTTTTAAAAAGAGGTGTTATGCTGGGTGGAATTGATGATAAGAATTGGATTTTCATTGAAGGTGCTATCTTTGAATTATAATATAAAATGATTTTGGGCTTTATTATAGTAATTGGAATTTAATAAAATGAAATTGTTTAATATAAGATTTAATTAAGTTCTTAGATATGTATGACTGACTAGACGAGCGTGAACTAAAAACAAACGTTAAGATTGGCGAGATTATAGTGATGCGTAATTATTTGATAAAATTTATTTTCTAAAAATTTCGGGTCGTTACAACCTTACCCCCTTAAATAAATTTCGTCCTCGAAATTTGGCTTACCTGAATCTATGAGGTCTAGGTATTTGTCTTGAATTTCCTCCTCTTTTTCCCAAGTGACCTCATCACTTCCCGGACTACCCCACTAGACTTTGACTAATGGCAGCTCTCTGTTTCTCAAGATATGGACTTTCTTCTCTAATATGCATGTTGGGGTTTCCCCATAGGACAAGTCTTTCTTAATTTCAATATCCTGATAACTCACTACGTGATTCGGGTTAGATAAATATTTCTTCATCAAAGAGATATGAAAAACATCATATATTGCTGAAAGTTCCAGTGGCAATGCCAGTCTATATGCTACATTGCCAACCCTTTCCAATAAATGCAGTCTCAACTTTCCCTTATTTCCAAACCACAAAACACCTTTCATTGGTGCTACTTTAAGGAATGCTTTATCCCCAATCTGGAACTCCACATTCTTTATTTTCGGATCAGCATAACTCTTTTGCCTATCTTGAGCTGTTTTAATCCTGGACCGAATCTTCTCAATTTGTGCAACAGTTTTCCTTACCAGATCTGGTCCCAACAATTTTCTTTCACCGACCTCATCCCAATAGATTGGTGAACGACATCTTCTGCCATATAATGCTTCATATGGGGCCATGCCAGTGGAGGCATGATAGCTGTTATTATAGGCAAACTCTATCAAGGACAAAGCGTTATCCCATTTGCCACCCAAATCCAACACGCAAGCTCTCAGCATGTCCTCCAAGGTTTGAATGGTACGCTCAGAATGTCCATTTGCTTGGGGATGATACGCAGCGCTGAAGTTCAATCGAGTACCGATGGCAGTCTGAAGACTCTTCTAGAACCTTGAGGTAAACCTCGGATCTCGGTCAGATACAATGGAAACCGGTATTCCATGTAGTCGGACAATCTCCTTGACATACAGCTGTGCCAACTGATCAACAGTGAGGGTCATTCGAACTGGCAAGAAATGAGCCGATTTAGTAAGTCGGTCCACAATAACCCATATAGCATCATGACCCTTGACTGATTTTGGAAGTCCCACTACAAAATCCATCATGATTTTCTCCCACTTCCACTCAGGTATATCCAATGGATTCAACAAGCCTGAGGGTGTTTGATGCTCAGCTTTTACTTGCTAACAAACTATGCAATGTGAGACAAACTTCCCAATACTCCCCTTCATGTTCCTCCACTAGAAGGAATCACACAAATCGCGATACATCTTTGCTCCACATCTTTGTCCACCTGGATGCACTGTGTAAGGAGCCAAATGAGCTTCTGTGAGGATTTCATTCCTGATCTGCTCATTGTTTGGAACACAGAGTCGACCCATAAAAGTCAGTGCTGAGTCTGAGGTAATCTCGAATTTTAGTTGCCATGAGGTCCCTACTCCAGACCTAATCTTTTCTAGATATTTGTCATCCTTCTGGGCCACTATAATTCGTTCTCTTAAGTCTGGTTTAATGACTAAGCTTGCTAGCCTGCCAGACTTCTGGGTTGTTGGGCTCTGCACTTCAATCCTCAAATTCTGAAAATCCCAAATCAACTGATCCTGAATAGTACCCAGTGCTGAAAGCTGTCCGGCATTCTCCCTAATCAATGCATCTGCCACTACATTAGCTTTACCCGGATGGTAAAGAATAGTACAGTCATAATCCTTCACCAACTCTAGCCATCGTCGTTGTCTCATGTTCAACTCCTTTTGGGCAAATAAATACTTTAAGCTTTTGTGATCTGTGTAAATCTCGCATTTACTCCCATACAAGTAATGCCGCCATATTTTTAGAGCATGCACTATTGTTGCAAGCTCCAAGTCGTGAGTGGGATAGTTATGCTCTTGTGTTTTCAACTGTCTCGATGCATAGGCAACCACCTTCCCATGTTGTATTAGAACACATCCCAGACCATGTTTTGATGCATCAGCGTAAATAACATATCCTTCAGGACCATCAGGGATGGTCAACACTGGAGCTGATACTAACCTCTTCTTTAATTCCTGAAAACTCTGCTCACACTTGTCTGTCCACTGAAATTTAACACCCTTCTGTGTCAACTGAGTCATAGGTCCTGCTATCTCAGAGAAACCCTTAATGAATCGCCGGTAGTTGCCGGCCAACCCTATAAAGCTTCTCACATCTCCGGCATGAGCTAGTGTCGGCCAGTGCGTCACAGCCTCAACTTTAGCACAATCAACTTCAATACCTTTGGCTGTCACGACATGACCTAAGAATCCGATTCTCTCAAGCCAGAATTCGCATTTCTTAAATTTGGCATATAACTCTTCTGCTCTCAAAGTGCCCAGCACAATCCTCAAGTGCTCCTGATGCTGTTTCAGATCCCTCAAGTGAACCAGTACGTCATCGATAAAGACGATGATGAATTTATCCAGGTAGAAATACTCGATTCGTCAAATCCATAAACATTGCAGGAGCGTTCGTGAGACCAAATGCATCACTGTGAACTCATAGTGTCCATATCGGGTTCTGAATGCCGTCTTAGGTATGTCAACTGGCTTGATCTTTAACTGATGGTATCTAGATCTGAGATCGATCTTCGAGAATACAGATACACCTTTCAGCTGATCGAATAAGTCTTCAATCCTAGGGAGAGGATACTTATTCTTTATCGTCAGCTTGTTGAGCTCCCAATAGTAGATGCACATTCTCATGCTGCCATCTTTCTTTTTAACGAATAGGACAAGCGCTCCCCAAAGGGACACACTTGGTCTGATGAAACCCTTCTCCAATAGCTCTTCCAGTTGAACTTTCAATTCCTGCAACTCTTTAGGCGCCATATGATATGGAGCTTTAGACATTGGTGCTGCACCAGACACCAGATCTATCGAGAATTCCACCTGCCTGTCTGGTGGAACACCTGGTAAATCTTTTGGGAAAACATCTACGTATTCACAAACCACTGGTACACGGTCCAAAGTGATTTTAGTCGTTAGCTCACCCTGAAGGCTAACAAAATATCCTTGGCAACTACCTTTTGCCAACAGCTTCTCTGCTTGCATGGATGAAATAAGGCGAGGAAGTGCTC
The DNA here is from genome assembly GCA_963692815.1 of Nyctanthes arbor-tristis. NCBI lineage: Eukaryota > Viridiplantae > Streptophyta > Magnoliopsida > Lamiales > Oleaceae > Nyctanthes > Nyctanthes arbor-tristis. The sequence continues at coordinate 38,141 of CAVNYN010269539.1, forward strand.
TGATCTTTGATCTATAGAATCTAAATGCCTCTTCTCCATTTTTCAGAAACACCACTTCCTTCTCATGGTATACGATCGTAGCACGGTTATTACTTAACCAATCCATACCCAATATAATGTCAAAGTCCTTCATCTCGATTATGTTCGGATCTACCTTCAATATTAGTCCGTCAAAGTCAATTGGTACTGCCCTAGCTATCTCATTCGTCTTAATAGTTCCCCCTAAAGGAAGGCTAACCTCAAGTGAACTGCCTGTTCTCTCTCCTACCAATCTCAGTCTAACTAGGCATGTGGTAGATATAAAAGAATGCATGGCACCTGAGTCTATCAGCACATATATAGGAATACCAGAAACAGATAGTATACCTATTATCATATAACATTACTATCAAAGAACTGCACATCACAACATTTAAATCAAGACATGTACAGGAATGCCATAATTAATTAGTATACCCGCTATCACGTCAGCATCATTGATGGCATCCTCGTGCGTCATGGCAAATACACGAGCCTTTCCTTTATTAGCCTGCTGCATGCTCTTCTTCTGGTCCATGTTCCAAGCGGGAGTGTTCTGGCAATCAGATGAAAAATGGCCCCGCTGACTGCACCGGTAGCATACTCCCTTGCCCCATAGACACTCTCCTCCCCTATGGAGCTTCTTACAGTTAGGGCATGGTGGAATTGAGTTAGCAGTCTGTTCACCAGTTGACCTTGTGTTTGGCTTCTTGTTGGATGTCTAGTTCCCGTTTTGCCCCTAGTACGGCCGCTGCCATTTCCTCTTTCCCTGGTTCTGCTGATTGCTCTTACTCCCTGGACCATCATAATGTGCCCCAGAATATGCTATTTTCTAGGCCATATTCACCACCTGCCCATAAGTGGGCAATGAGTAAGAGCAAACTATCTGGACAATATTTGGATGTAAGCCCCTCTCGAACCTCCGAGCTTTCATGGCTTCAGTGCTCACCAAGTGTGGGGCATACCTAGACATCTCCTCAAATTTCCTCTCATACTCAGTAACATCCAAGTCGCCCTGCTTCAGATTCAAGAACTCAGACTCCTTATGATCCCGAAGAGCCTGTGGGAAGTATTTATCTGTTAGTTCTGTTTTGAACTATTCCCAAGTCAAGTTCCTTTGCTCCTCCTGCTTCCTAGTCCTACAGGCGGACTCCCACCAATAGCTAGCACGCCTTCCAAGCATGAATTCAGCACACAATACTTTCTGATTATCAGGGCATGAGATGTGGCAGAAGATCCTCTCAATGTACCTTATCCACTCTTGCACGGCCAAAGGATCATTGCCACCATCAAACTTGGGTAGCCTACTCCTACGAAACTGCTCAACAATAGACAGGGGTGGGGTAGCTTGAGCTGCAGGAGCGCCTTGTCTGAGGTCATGCACTGCTTGGAGCAAATCCCTCATCAGGTTGGCTTGTGCATTTCCTCGTGTCATTTCCTTTACACAGGAATTCAAAACGAGTTAAGCTACCTCCAAAATGCAAGGACCGAGGTATGTTTACCATTCCTTGTAGAATAGGTGACACTAAAATTGAAAAGGCCTTGATTGATTTAGGAGCATCAATTAATGTCATGCCTCATTCTATTTAAGCTTCTCTAAATTTAAACCAATTAAAGAAAACAAGTGTTATCATTCAATTAGCTGATAGGACTAACGCCAATCCGGATGTAGTTGAGGATGGATTAGTTTTTCCAACGGACTTTTATGTTCTTGACATGAATGATGAGACCATCCCTAATTCTACACCTATCTTATTGGGACGACCCTTTCGTTACACTTCACAAACTAAGATGGATGTGCGTAGGGGAACACTCACCATAGAATTTGATGGGGAAGTAATCCAATTTAACATATATGATGCCTTGAAACGCCCTGAAGATGCATGTTCCATCTTTGCAATTGATATTATTGATCCTCTTCTAGAAGAAATGTTTCGTTTAGTTGCAGGGATGAATTTGGTGTTCAGCGAAGAATTAGAGGAGACAGTTGTAGCCCTACATTCTTTGCAACTGATGCCAAAAAGATATAGATCGAATTCGCACTATTCAATTGCTGGAATCTACTAATAGGTTGTTACCTTCTATTGTATAAGCCCCCACTTTAGATTGAAAGCCATTGCCGGGTCACTTGAAGTATGTCTATCTTAGAGAAAAGGATACACTTCCAGTGATAATCTCAGACCAAATTGACACAGAAGCAAGAAGACAAGCTAGTGCGTGTCTTAAAAGATTACAAAGGAGCAATCGGGTAGACTATAGGTGACATAAAAGGGATAAACCCTTCCATTTGTATGCACCGAATATTGCTTGAAGATGATGTAAAATCAACAAGGTAGGCTCAAAGGAGATTAAATCCCCCAATGATAGAGGTTGTGAAAAAGGAGATCTTGAAGCTCTTAGAACTTGGGGGTGATTTATCCTATTTTTCATAGTAAGTGGGTAAGCCGAGTTTAGGTCATGCCAAAGAAATCAAATGTGACAGTTATGGAAAATCAAGATGGTGAGTTGGTTGCCACCCGAGTGTAAACGAGGTGGCCGGTATGTATTCATTATAGGAAAATAAATTTTGGAACCCGAAAGAACCACTTTCCTCTTCCTTTTATTGATCAAATGCTTAAAAAGTTAGCTGGACATTCTCACTATTGCTTTTTGGATGGCTTTTTAGGTTATTTCCAGATTGCCATAGCACCTAAAGATCAAGATAAAACTATCTTCACTACCCATTTGATACATTTGCTTATTGTAGAATGCCTTTTGGACTGCGCAACGCCCCTGCTACATTCCAAAGGTGCATATTGAGCATCTTCTCTGATTACATTGACAATATCATTGAGATTTTTATAGATGATTTTAGTGTTTGGGGTGACTCATTTGATGATTGTCTGGATAATCTAATTTTGATTTTGAAAACATGCATTGAGACTAACCTGGATCCTAATTGGGAAAAATGCCACTTCATGGTGGAACAAGGTATAGTCTTAGGCCATGTGGTGTCGGTTAATGGAATTGAAGTTGATAAATCTAAGGTAGATGTAATTTCTGCTTTACCTTACCCCGTCAGTGTGCCAGATGTTCGATCTTTCCTTGGATACACAGGATTTTACCACAAGTTTATCAAATATTTTTCCAAGATAGCTTCACCTTTGTGTAGCTGATTGTAAAAAGACGTGTCTTTTGAATTTGATGAGCAATTGAAGTGGGCATTTGCTAAATTAAAAGAGCTACTGATGTCTCCCCCAATAATTCAACCCGCGAATTGGAACCTCCCATTTGAATTAATGTGTGATGCCAGTGATTATGCTGTAGGGACGGCTCTATGCCAACGGGTTGGAAAGGTAGCTCATGTGATCTACTATGCCTCAAGGACCTTGAATGCTGCAAAAGCCAACTATACTAAGACAAAAAAAAGAAATTTTATCTGTTGTTTTTGCTTTAGAAAAATTTTATTCGTATTTGTTGGGTACTAAACTAATTGTTTTCACTGATCATACAGCTTTTAAACATCTTCTAGCAAAGGAAGAGGCAAAATCCATGCTAATAAGGTGGATTCTTCTACTCCAAGAATTTTGATCTGGAGATAAAGGATAAAATAGGGGTGGAGAATGTGGTGGCTGATCACCTTAGTCGGGCAGTCCGAGAAAGAGATAGTACACCATTAAAAGAAGCTTTTTTCGGACGAAAGCTTGCTTGCAGTGGACATGGAAATCCCTTGGTATGCAGATCTTGTAAATTTTTTGGCAACCAAACTATTACCTATTGGATGGGCCAGGGCAAAAAGGGAAAGCTCAAGAGTAATGCAAAATATTATATATGATCCCTATCTTTGGAAAAGATGAGCTGATTAAATTATAGAAGGTGTGTCCCTGAACCTGAACTTCAGTCAATTCTGACTTTCTAGCACTCTTATGCTTGTAGAGGACATTTTGGTCTAAGAAGAACAGCCCAAAACGTGTTAGATCTTTCTTCTATTGGCCAACCTTATTTAGAGATGCATACATGTTCTGCAAAACTTGTGATAATTGCCAAAGAATAGGTAAAATTTCCCAAAGAGATCAAATGCCCCATAATCCTATTCTTATTTGTGAAATCTTTGATGTTTAGGGCATTGATTTTATGGGATCATTCCCTTCATCCTTTGGGTACACCTATATTCTCTTGGTAGTAGATTATGTCTCTAAATGGGTGGAAGCAAAGCCACCAAGACTAATGATACTAAAGTTATTGCAGATTTTGTCAAATCAGATCGGAAGAGCGTCGTGTAGGCAAGTTTGGAGTGCCAAGAGCTGCACAAGTGACAGGGAAACCCACTTCTACAATAGATTGATAGAAGCTTTGCTCAAGAAATATGGGGTGCTACATAGAGTTTCAACATCTTATCATCCTCAAATGAGTGGCCAAGTCAAAGTATCAAACAGAGAAATCAAGTCCATTTTGGAGAAGACGGTTCGACCTAATAGGAATGATTGGAGGTTGAGGTTGGAAGATGCATTGTGGGTTTGTAGGATGGCTTACAACCAATTGGTATGTCCCCTTACTGCTTAGTGTTCAGTAAGCCTTGTCATCTCCCTGTTGAAATTGAGCACAAGGCCTATTGGGCAATCAAGCAATGCAATGTGGATTTCGAGGAAATGGGAACACATAGGAAGCTTCAATTACAAGAGCTTGAGGAGTGGAGGAACGATGCATATGGACAAAAAATCCTGCCCTATCATTCTCAACTCACGCTCTTCCCAAGTAAGTTGCGTTGGGCTGGTCCTTTTATTGTCACTAAGGTTTTTTCTAACAGTGCAGTGGAAATCAGGAGCTTGAAGACAAATAAAATATTCAAAGACAATGGTCATCGATTCAAGCCATATTATGAAGATTTTCAAGTCTGCAACATTGAGGAAACACATAACTTAACCAAAAAGGGGCATCGTCAAGCCAATGACAATAAACAAAAGCGCTACGTGGGAGTCAACCCACAAGGAAGTTTTCTTTCCCTTCTTTTATTATTTTTCGTATTTTTGTCATTTTTTATGCGTAATTTAACCTTACATGTTCAATTCTTTAGGTTCTTGAGTGAGGGGAATGAGATTTAATGTTTTTCTTTCCTTTCAAAAAAAAAAAAAAAATTTTTGCGAACTAGGACAGAACGCCTGGTATGGGCACCCTGCCTAAGCAGGGCCCCTGAATCCCTATTTTACCTGAATCAGCAGAACGGCTGGTGTGGGCGCCTTGCTGGTTAAGTGCGCGTAGACCAGGCCAGAAAAAAATTTCTTCTTTTGTTCAAATAAGGACCAAAACGCCCCCCACAAAACACAGCAGCTTCCTCGTTCCTTCTTCCCTCTTCCTCTCCCTCTCTTTCTTCTCCTGTTTTCTCTACAGCCCTACACATATTCTTCCACCTACAATCAATTGGCTTCAAAGCAAAGGAAAAATTTTCAATTCTCAACTTCTAGTGCTTTTACCTTTGTCGGTAGGTACAATTTTTGGGTGAATTTGGTCTCCTATTAGGGGTAAGTTCCTTCCACCTTATTCTCTTAACTTGGTGGAATTATGGGACGAGTTGTTCATGAGTTTTGCTATTTTCATGTATGTATATGATTCTTTACACATTCTATGATGACTGTGCTTGTTTGTTTGAGAATTTTGCATAAATTTACCCTTACCTGAAAATTGCACACCAAGTGTTTGATAGAATGCACCAATGAACTTAAACATTGAATTGATGCTTGAAACAATTAACATAGCTTGGTTTAATATTGAGATTGTTTTTGGAATCTTAAAGTTCTTGTTTCATTCATCCCTACATAGGCCTAACTACATTCTCTTTATTTGTAGGCTCTTTACTTTGTTTGGAACTTATAATCCAGTGGCCTCCTCTTCCTCATCAAACAAAGGAAAGAAAGTCATCCAAGAAAACGAATGGTCATCCATCCCAGTGATTAAGGAGAGACATGTGCTCCTAGACCAATTAAAGGATCATTTTCTTAGCGAAGTCATTGAGAATAATGGATGGACCAGGTATGTGACTGAGCTTCCAAGGGGTAACCAAAAACTAGTTCAAGACTTTTACAAGAATTTTAGCACTGAACTCGACAACGGGAACTCCTGAAATCTCCATCAAACCAAGGTCTAATCGATGGGTCCCGTTTAGCAAAGAAATCATTGATTCATATCTTGGCTTGGATCTCACCAATGCAGTTCACTATAAAGAGTATAAGCCGGAAGGTGACAAAGAGGACTATGCGATTCGTTTCATTCTCAATTTGAATAACCATGCACCGGTGGCGAGAAAGAAATATTACAACAATGGGGAATTAAGTGAAGTAGCTTGGTACCTGCACCATTTGGCAGCGGCTAATATCGAGCCCACTTCCAATACAATCAAAGTTTTCCCCAACCGGGCTCATTTGCTATATCACTTATGGCTTGGGGTGAAGAATGATTTAGGCCGTCATATCTACGAGCAGATTAAGGAACATGGGACACAAAAGCATCCAAGTAAAAGGCTTCCCTTCCTGTGTTTGATAACAGCTATTTGTGCACAAGCCGGGGTACATCGGGCACATGAGGAAAATCTTAAACATGATGACCCGATTTGCAAGGCTTCTAGAGAGCATGCAGTGGTACACATCTCAAGCAAGAAAAGTAAAACCAGTCAGACAGATTGGACAGCTCTAGTAGTACCATTGAGACCCGATGAGTCTAGTGGAGATGCCCCATTTCAGCAGTAAGTGCTTAGCCTCTTGCAAAATATGACTACTCAGATTTCTACCATTCATGAGGATGATCAGAGGCTATGGGCCGACGGTCGCAATCTATAGGCTACCGTCTACCAGCTTCAGGCAAAGCGCAGTGGCTTTACTTCGGCTCGGCCTGGCCGGCAGGGGGATGACACTGACTCGCCCTTCACTTTACCACCAGGGAGTTCTTAACTCACTTTCCTTTGTTTTTACGTTGTTTAATTCTAAATTGGGGACAATGTAGAGTTTAAGTGTGAGGGAAGGAGCTACTTAGTTTGTGTGTTTTTACTGCTTCCTTGGTTTAGTTTTGTGTTTTCGTATTGTTTTTTGTTTATGTTATGAGCTTTCTGTTCTAATTTAAGAGTTGGTCTAGTTTAAGTATTTGTGTTAGTTTTGCATTTTTAAGTTGTGAAGTAATTTTGTCCGTTGTGAGTTTAGTTATTGTGGATGTTCTGTGAATCTTGGTTAGACACGTGGTGACAATTTGTTAATTGCTGAAAGTAAAAGAATGGTAACTTAGTTGGAATTAGGATCTTGAGGAATACCAGATTAAGAAAAAAAATGAAAAAAAGGAAAAAAAAATAAAATTTTGATTTTGGCCTAGAGAGATTCATAACATGATTGAAAGCATACCTTATCAATAAATTTCCTTTTGCATAACCCATTTGAGCCTTATTCCCTATTTTTCTTTATTTCTTTAAACCCCTTCATACTAGTCTTGAGCCAAAAAAAGATATATCCTTACCTTACCAATAGACTAGTAGATGTGTGAATGTTTCTATTGCTTAGGGTGGATGAGAAGTAAGTGCGGGGGAGTTGTAAGTTATTGATGAGGTCGTGATGAGGCGAGATGTCAATTTAATTATATACAGGCTACTGTGGTTGGCCATGTCACAGAATGAAAGAGTTGATGAAAAAAGAGAATAATTGTGCCAAACGAATTGATGAAAAAGCTCAAAAGAAAAAAAAACAAGAAGCAAGAATGCAAATGGGAAAAAAGAAAGTGAAATTTTGTGCAAAGAGAAATTTAAAAAAAAAGGAGGAAATAGTGAGAAGAGAAAAAAAAACACTCTTGTGTTGTGCAAAAGAGGAAGTTGAAATAAAGGGTTGTTTCCTCTTAAAATAAGGGCTTGGGTACTTTTGAGGGTTGGGATGTGTTGTGATTGCATAGGCGATGCTAGGAGTTTTGAAAAGATGCAGGGAGTAGTTTCACTAGAGATATGTGCTTGAATGTTACTAGTTCCAATAGTTCATTAGCCTCACTTCCTAAAATTTTCCCACCTTGATCCTTAGCCCTGTTACAACCCTTAAAATACCTTTTGATTTGTGCATGCATGTACACGTAAGTGGTAGAGAATGAGAAATCTTACAAGCCTATGGTAGAACTCTCCTGGTGGATAGAATTTTGAGCGTAAACATTTAACCCTTAAACACTTGAGCTAAGAGTGGATTTATTCGTGAGGGTCGACCTATCCGATTTATGCTATTCCAGGTAAAAGTAGTGCTTCATGTTTCTAAAGGTTGCTTGAATACCCTTGTTCATGACATTTTATAAGTTTCAAAAGGTGAGTTTTTATTTGTGAAAAAAGAAAAAAAAAATTCTCATAACTCTTGCATTGCTTGGGAGACTTTTTATTAGGCAAGCAACCTTGATTTTCCATGAGCTAAATGATAAGTTGTTTGCCTTGTGTTTGACCGGGAGAATCGTTCATGTTTTGTGTCTTGTTTTTGGGGTTGTTCAAGGACGAACAACAATTTAAGTGCAGGGGAATTTGATAGGCATTTTATTAGCTTGTTTAATTTCTCCATACTAGTGTTTTATTATGTGTTTCATTACATTAAATTAGTTATTTGTGTTTAGTTTGTTTATTTGGAATAGGACTAAGGAGAAAGTAGAAAGAATCAAGTTTGGACATACTTTGCAAGAATTTTGTGCTTGGGGATCGAGCTGTTCGATAACAAAAGATCGGAAGAGCCCAAAAAGAAAGGAAGAGAAAGAAGCAGACAGGTGCGGGCACATCGATTTCTGGTGTACCCGTACCTTTGCTTGTAATATTGGACAGAAGATTAGTGTGGGTGCACTGCATGATCAGTGCACCCATCCCAGAATTGCAGTGTTTGGCTAGAAACTCTGGGGCGGGCGCACCGCCTACCTAGGGCGCCCGCACCTCTCCACGCAAAAGAAAAAAGACGTGATTTCTCTCTTTTTGCACTCCGTCTTGGGCCAAAATTAGGCATGATTCTTGGGACACTTGTGAGGGTTTTTGAAGGGCTATAAAAGAGGAAGAGACGTGAGGAAAAACACACACAACCTAGAAGAGAATATTGGAGAAAAACTACGAAGAAGATTGAAGATCGAAGATTTCAACTTTGAGATCGACGTGAGCATGCAAGGCTAAGGCCTCTTCTACCTAATTTGAGGGGATGTTGATTTCTAAAGATTTGTCTTTCTTTTATCTCTTTTCTTAACATTGTTCTAGCATTCTTAGTTGGGATTGTTGTGATATTCTACCATTCAAGTTTATGATATCTTGGTGATTTTCTTTCAAAAGGGCCCTTTGATTGATGCGTCTATCTATTAATTGCTAGAGTTAGGTTTTCAACATGTAATCGTTGCCTTCCTAATTTACTTGTAGCAACTAGCAATTTTAATTGCTAGGGATATCACAACCTAAGATTACAAAACAAGCTTGCGATTTTGTGTATTGGTCTAACCTATTTTTTTTGTTCTACATATTGGCTTTGCATTCAATTTGAAGAACTCATTTGAAGTTGTCCAAGGCTAATAATCTAATTCAAGAGCTTGTTCGAATTAGTTATAATTTAAGGAAAAATTTGGATAATTGGAGCGTATCAATACCTAGGGTTAGAAGTCCCAATTGCGTGCTAGGAAAACGTTTCAAGAGCTTAAGAATTACTAATCTAGACTCCGCCGAACCAAGAATTGGGTGTTTCTCCTCATTAATCTTTTCTACTCAATTTATTAGTTGCTTTTTTAATTAGCTTTTCAATTTAATTTTATTAGCAATTCAACTCTTAAGAACCCCAATCTCTAATTAACATTCAATTGCTTAATTTATTCAATGTTCTCTGTGGGTTCGACCCTTACTCCGCTACTAGATTTTTATTTAATTTTGACTAAGGAAATTGATTATTTTCAGTGCATTCAACCCGAACCATTCTTTAAAAGAGATACTGCCCTGTTCTCTCTTTAAAGGAAAAGTAAATTGACTCGTGCAGTTCTCCTATGGTTAGACAAGTAAAACAGAATGATTCATAGATTTACATAGGTTTTCTGACCATTTAAAATACAAGACTCGTAACTAATCATAAAATAATTCTTTAAAAGATACATGGTCGTTGTATCTTTAATAGACCAGTAAATAGCCCCCGTAGTTTTCTTATATTTATTCAATGGAATGATTTGTGGAGTTGCACTATTAAAAATACAAGACGCTTAACTATCTACCTAATGATTTCTTAAAAGAGATATCGCCATTCTTTCCTTAACGGACAAGCCCGTGTAGTTTTCTAATGGTTAAATGAGTACAACAGAAAAATTTATGACCCTAAATAGTTTTCTAGCCATTTAGAGTATAAGACACTTAACTATCCACAGAATGATTCCTTCAAAGAGATTTTGACCGGCACTATTTATATAAGACGAGTAAAAGGTTCGCGTAGTTTTCTAATGGTTAGATAAGTACAACAGAATAATTAACGAGCTAAGATAGGTTTTTTGGCTATTTGAAGTACAAGCCTCTAAACTAATCATAAAATGATTTGTTAGAGGATACATAACATGTCCTATCTTTAAAGAACAAGTAAATAGCCCTATGTGATTTTCTAATGGTTACTCAACATAATGAATTGTTGAGTAAGATAGCTTTTCTCCCTATTTGAAATAGAAGACACATAAATGTCCACGTAATGATTCCTTAGAAGAGATATAGACCCATTCTTTATTTAATGGAGAAGTAAACAGTCACATGTAGTTTCCTAATGGTTAGATGAGTACAGCGGAATGATTCGCGGACTTAAATAGGTTTTCTTGCTTTTTGAAGTAGAAGAGGCGTAACTGTCTACAGAATAATTCCTTAAAACAAATATTTGCCCGTTCTTTCCTTAATGGACAAGCAAATAGGCCCCAGTAATTTTCTAATGGTTAGATGACTTGAATGGAATGCTCCTAAGAGTTAGATAAGTTTTCTCGCTATTTCAAGTACAAGTCATGCAGCTATCCACTGAATAATTCCTTAAAGGATATATGGCCTTGTTCTTTCCTTAATAGACAAGTAAATAGCCCCGTGTAGGTTTCTAACGGTTAGATATGTCTAACAAAATGATTCGCAGAGTTAGATAGGTTTTTTCACTATTTGAAGCACGAGACGCATAACTATCCAAGGAATGATTCTTTAAAAGAGACATGACCGTTCTTTCCTTAATAAACAAGTAAATAGCTCCATGTAGTTTTCTAATGGTTAGATGAGTACAATGAAATGATTTGTGGCTTAGATAGTTTTTCTAGCCATTTGACGTACAAGATGTGTAACTATCCACATAATGATTCCTTAAAATATATATTACCCCATTCTATCTTTAAAGGAAAACTAAATTGTCTCTTATAGTTCTCTAATGGTTAGACGAGTAAAACGGAAAGATTCACAGACTTAAATAGGTTTTCTCACTATTTGAAGTACAAGACTCTTAACTAATTATATATTGATTCATCAAAAGATACATGACCTCATAAAATGATTCATTAAAAGATACATGGCATGTTCTATCTTTAAAGAACAAGTAAATTACCCCGTGTAGTTTTCTAAAGGTTATTTATTGGAATGATTTGTACCTTAAAAGATATATAGACCCGTTCTTTACTTAATGGATAAGTAAATATTCCTGTGTAGTTTTCTAATGCTTAGATGACTGCAGTGGAATGATTCACAGAGTTAAATAAGTTTTTCTCGCTTTTTGAAGTACAAGAGGAGTAACTATCTACAGAATAATTCCTTAAAAAAAATATAAGCCCGCTCCTTCCTTAATGGACGAGTTCAACGGAATGCTTTGGGGAGTTAGATAAGTTTTCTCGCTATTTAGTACAAGACGTGTAACTATCCACAGAGTGATTCTTTAAAAGATATATAGCCCCGTTCATTCCTTACTAGACAAGTAAAACGCACAGTGTAGTTTTCTAATAGCTAACTGAATCCAACAGAATGACTCGCGGCATTAGATAGGTTTTCTCGCTACTTGAAGTACAAGATTCGTAACTATCCACGGAATGATTATTTGAAAGAGATGTCTCACATCCTTTCCTTAATAGGCAAGTAAATAGCACTGTTTAGTTTTCTAATGGTTAGACGAGTACAATGGAATGATTCGTGCCCTAGATAGTTTTTCTAGCCATTTGATGTATAAGACGCATAACTATCCACAGAATATTTTTTTAAAAGAGATATTGCCCCATTCTCTCTTTAAATGAAAAGTAAATTGCCTCGTATAGTTCTCTAATGTTTAGACAAGTAAAACAGAATGATTCATAGACTTACATAGGTTTCTGACCATTTCAAGTACAAGACTCATAACTAATCGTAAAATTAATCTTTGAAAGATACATGGCCAGTTATATCTTTAATGGACCAGTAAATAGCTCGCATAGCTTTCTTATATTTATTCAATGGAATGATTTGTGGAGTTAGCTAGGTTTTCGTTATTAAAAATACATGATATGTAACTATCTATGCAATGAGTTCTTAAAAGAGATATAGCATTATTCTTTCCTTAATGGTCAAGTAAATAGCCCGTGTAGTCATCTAATGGTTAGATGAGTTCAACAGAATGATTCATAGAGGTAGACATGTTTTCTCACTATTTGAAGCGCAAGATGCGTAACTATCCATAGAATGATTCTTTAAAAGAGATATGACCGTTCATTCTCTAATAAATAAGTAAATAGCCCCATGTAATTTTTAATGGTTAGATGAGTGCAGCAGAATGATTTATGGCCTTAAATAGTTTTCTAGCCATTTGGAGTACAAGACATGTAACTATCCATAAAATAGTTCTTTAAAAGAGATATTGTCCCATTCTATCTTTATAAGTTAAGTAAAAGGCTCGTATAGTTTTTTAATGGTTAGATGAGTACAACAGAATGATTCACGTGCTTAGATTCGTTTTCTCACTATTTGAAGTACAAGACTCTTAACTAATTATAAAATGATTCATTAAAGGATATATGACACGTCCTATCTTTAAAGAACAAGTAAATAGCCCTGCATGGTTTTCTAATGGTTATTCAACAGAATGAATTATTGAGTAAGATAGCTTTTATTACTATTTGAAATAGAAGCCACATAACTCTCTACGCAATGATTCCTTAAAGGAGATACAGACATGTTCTTTACTTAATGCAAAAGTAAATAGTCCCGTGTAGTTTTCTAATGGTTAGATGAATACAACGGAATGATTAACAGAGTTAAATAAGATTTCTTACTTTTTGAAGTACAGGAGGTGCAACTATCTACAGAATAATTCCTTAAGACAAATATAGGCCTGTTCTTTTACTTAATGGACAAGTAAATAGTCTCGTGTAGTTTTATAATGGTTAGATGACTTCAATGGAATGCTTCCAGGAGTTAGATAAGATTTCTCACTATTTCAAGTACAAGTCGTGCAGCTATCCATAGAATAGTTCCTTAAAAGATATATGGTCATGTTCTTTCCTTAATGGACAGTAAATAGCCCCGTGTAGTTTTCTAATTGTTAGATGAGAGTTCAACAGAATGATTCATAGAGTTAGATAGTTATTTGAAGCACGAGAAGCGTAACTATCCACGGATTGATTCTTTAAAAGAGACATGACCGTTATTTTCTTAATAGACGAGTAAATAGCCCAGTGTAGTTTTCTAATCGTTAGATGAGTACAATGGAATGATTCATGGCTTATATAGTTTTTCTGGCCATTTGACATACAAGACGTGTAGCTATCCGTGGAATGATTCTTTAAGAGAGATATTGCCCCGTTCTATCTTTATAACTCAAGTAAAAGGCTCGTATAGTTTTTTAATGGTAAAGTACATCAGAATGATTAATGGGCTTAGATAGGTTTTCTCACTATTTGAAGTACAAGACTCTTAACTAATCATAAAATGATTCGTTAAAAGTTACATGGCCCGTCCTATCTTTAAAGAACAAACAAATAGTCCTATGTAGTTTTCTAATAGTTATTCAATGGAACGATTTGTTGAGTATGATAGCTTTTCTCACTATTTGAAATATAAGACGCGTAATATCCACATAATGATTCCTTAGAAGATATATAGACCCATTCTTTACTTAATAGAGAAGTAAATATTCCCTTGTAGTTTTCTAATGATTAAATGAGTACAACGGAATGATTCATGAAGTTAAATAGATTTTCTGACGTTTTGAAGTACAGAAGGCATAACTATCTATAGAATAATTCCTTAACACCGATATAAGCTCGTTCTTCTTTAATGGATGAGTAAATAGCCCCGTGTAATTTTCTAGTGGGTAGATTAGTTCAACTGAATGCTTCAGGGAGTTAGATAAGTTTTCTCACAATTTCAAGTACAAGACATATAACTATCCACAGAATAATTCTTTAAAAGATATATGCAACCCTGTTATTTCTTTAATGGACAAGTAAATAGCCCGTGTAGTTTTCTAATGGTTAGATGATCCCAACAGAATGATTCATGGCGTTAGATAGGTTTTCTCGCTATTTGAAGTACAAAACGCGTAACTATCCAGAATAATTCTTTAAACGAGATGTCGTCCATCCTTTCCTTAATAGACAAGTAAATAGTTTCTTGTAGTTTTCTAATGGTTAGATGAGTAAAACAGAATGATTCGTGGCTTTGATATTTTTATAGCCATTTGACGTGCAAGACGCATAACTATCCACAGAATGATTCCTTGAAAGAGATATTGCCCCGTTCTCTCTTGAAAGGAAAAGTAAATTACCTTGTGTAGTTCTCTAATGGTTACACAAGTAAAACAAAGATTCACAGACTTACATAGGTTTTCTGACCATTTGAAGTACAAGATTTGTAGCTAATCATAAAATGATTCTTTAAAAGATACATGGCCCGTTATTTCTTTAATGGACGAATAAATAGCCTGCATAGTTTTCTTATATTTATTCAATGGAATGATTTGTGGAGTTAGCTAGGTTTTTGCTATTAAAAATACAAGACGGGTAACTATCCACGTAATGGTTTCTTAAAAGAGATATATCACCATTCTTTCCTTAATAGACAAGTGACTAGCCCTGTATAGTTTTCTAATGGTTAGATAAGTTCAACAGAATGGTTTATGGCCTTAAATTGTTTTCTAGTCATTTGGAGTATAAGACTCATAACTATCCACAGAATGATTTCTTAAAAGAGATATTGCATCGTTCTTTCTTTATAAGACTAGTAAAAAGCTTGTGTAGTTTTTTAATGGTTAGATGAGCACAATAAAATGATTCACGAGCTTAGATAGGTTTTCTCAATTTGAAGTACAATACTCTTAACTAATCATAAAATGATTTGTTAAAGGATATATGACACATCCTATCTTTAAAGAACAAGTAGATAGCCCCGTGTGGTTTTCTAATGGTTATTCAACAGAATGAATTGTTGAGTAAGATAGCTTTTCTCACTATTTGAAATAGAAGACACATAACTATCCATGTCATGATTTTATAAAAGAGATATAGCCCTGTTCTTTATTTAATAGAATAGTAAATAGTCCTGCATTGTTTTCTAGTAGTTAGATGAGCACAACAGAATGATTCACGGAATTAGATAGTTTTTCTTGCTTTTTGAAGTACAAGAGGCATAACTATTTATAGAATAGTTCCTTAAAACAAATATAAGCTCATTATTTCCTTAATGAACAAGTAAATAGCCCCGTGTAGTTTTCTAATGGTTAGATGACTTCAACGGAATGCTTCTAGGAGTTAGATAAGTTTTCTTGTTATTTCAAGTACAAGTCGTGCAACTATCCATAGAATAATTCCCTGAAAGTTATATGGCCTTGTTCTTTCCTTAATGGATAAGTAAGTAGCCCGAATAATATTCTAGTGGTTAGATGAGTTCAACAGAATGATTCGTGGAGTTAGATAAATTTTCTGGCTATTTGAAGCACGAGACATGTAATTATCCACGGAATGGTTCTTTAAAAGCGATATGACCGTTCTTTCTTTAATAGACAAGTCAATATCCCCTTATAGTTTTCTAATAGTTAAATGAGTACAACGGAATAATTCATGGCTTAGATAATTTTTCTAGCAATTTGAGGTTCAAGACGCGTAACTATCAATGAAATGATTCCCTAAAAGAGATATTGCCCCGTTTTATCTCTAAAGAAATAGTAAATTGACGTGTGCAGTTTTCTAATGGTTAGACAAGTAAAACGGAATGATTTATAGACCTATAGGTTTTCTCGCTATTTGAAGTACAAGACTCGTAACTAATCGTAAAATGATCTGTAGAGTTAAGTAGGCTTTCACTATCTAAAATACAAGACGCGTAACTGTCTACGTAATGATTCCTTAAAAGAGATAATATAGTCTCATTCTTTCCTTAATAGACACGTGAATAGCCATGTATAGTTTTCTAATGGTTAGATGAGTACAATGGAATGATTCACAGATTTTGTTATGTTTTCTCACTATTTAAAGTACAAGATTATCCATGGAATGATTATTTAAAAGAGATTTGGCCCCGTTCTCTCCTTAATGGACAAGTAAATAGCCCCTTATATTTTCAAATGGTTAGATAATGATTTATGGCCTTAAATAGTATTTCTAGCCATTTGAAGTACAGGACACGTAACTGTCCCAGAATAATTCTTTAAAAGAGATATTGCCCCATTCTATTTTGTGTAAGACAAGAAAATAGTCTGGTGCAGTTTTCAAATGGATAGACGAGTACAATGAAATGTTCCATGGACTTAGATTGGTTTTCTCACTATTTGAAGTACAAGACTTTTTACTAATCATAAAATGATTTGTTAAAATATACATGGTCCGTCCTATTTTTAAAGAACAAGTAAATAGCCCTACATAGTTTTCTAATGATTATTCAATGGAATGATTTGTTGAGTAAGATAGATTTTCTCACTATTTGAAACACAGGTTGCATAACTGTCTGCATAAGATTTCTTATAAGGGATATAGACCCATTCTTAACTTAATGGATAAGTAAATATTCCCATGTAGTTTTTTAGTGGTTTGATGAGTAAAGTGGAATGATTCATGGAGTTAAATAGGTTTTCTCAATTTTTGAAGTACAATAGGCATAACTATCTACAGAATAATTCCTTAAAATAGATATAAGCATATTCTTTCTATAATGGACGAGTAAATAGTCTATGTAGTTTTCTAATGGTTAGATGAGTTCAACGGAATGCTTCGGGGAGTTAGATAAGTTTTCTACCTATTTCAAGTATAAGAAGTGCAACTATACACAATGATTCTTTAAAAGATATATGGCCCTGTTCTTTCCTTAATGGACAAGTAAATAGCCCCGTGTAGTTTTCTAATGGTTAGATGAGTTCAACACAATGATTTGCAGCGTTAGATTGGTTTTCTCACTATTTGTGCACAAGACGAGTAACTATCCAAGAAATGATTCTTTAAAAGAGATGTCACCCGTCCTTTCCCTAGTAGACAAGTAAATAGCCCTGTATAGTTTTCTAATGGTTAAATGAGTACAACGGAATGATTTGTGGCTTAGATGGTTTTTCTAGCCATTTGAAGCAGAAGGTGTGTAACTATCCATGGAATGATTCCTTAAAAGAGATATTGCCCCATTTTATCTTCAAAGGAAAAGTAAGTAGCCTCGTGTAGTTTTCTAATGGTTAAACGAGTACAACGTAATGATTCATAGACTTAGATAAGTTTTCTCACTAGTTGAAGTACAAGAGTCGTAACTAATCAAAAAAGGATTCGTTAAAAGGTACATCGCCAATTTTATCTTTAATGGACAAGTAAATAGCACCATGTAGTATTCTAATAGTTATTCAATGGAATGATTTGTTGTGTTAGATAGCTTTTCTAGTGTAACTGTCCACGTAATGATTCTTTAAAAGAGATATAGCCCCATTCTTTCCTTAATGGACAAGAAAATAGCCCTGTGTAGTTTCTTAATGATTAGATAAGAACAATGGAATGATTCATAGATTTTGATAGGTTTTCTCGTTATTTAAAATACAAAACGTGTAACTATCTACAAAATGATTCCTTAGAAGAGATGTAGGCCCATTCTTTACTTAATGGAAAAGTAAATAGCTCCATGTAGTTTTCTAATGGTTAGATGAGTTCAACGTGATGATTCGAGGAGTTAGATAGGTTTCCTATTTATTTAATTACAAGATGTGTAATATCCACAGAATGATTCTTTAAAAGCTATATGGCATGTTCTTTCCTTAATACACAAGTAAATAGTCCCGTGTAGTTTTCTGATAGTTAGATGAGTTCAACAAAATGAATTGCGGAGCTAGATATGTTTTCTCACTATTTGAAGTACAAGACGTGTAACTGTCTACAGAATGATTGTTCAAAGGATATATGACCATTCTTTCCTTAATAGACAAGTAAATAGCCATGTGTAGTTTTCTAATAGTTAGATGAGTACAACAAAATAATTCGTGGCTTAGATAGTTTTTCAAGCCATTTGACGTACAAGGTACATAACTATCTATGAAATGAATTCTTAAAAGAGATATTTCCCCGTTCTATCTTTAAAGGAAAAGTAAATTGTCTCATCTAGTTTTCTAATGGTTAGACAAGTAAAACGGAATGATTCACAGGCTTAGACAGGTTTTCTCGCAATTTGATGTACAAGACTCATAACAAATCATAAAATGATTCGCTAAAAGATGTATGACACGTTATATCTTTAATGGACAAGTAAATTGCCCGTGTGGTTTTCTAACGGTTTGGTGAGTTCAACAGAATGATTTATGGTGTTAGATAGGTTTTTTTGCTATTTGAAGCACAAGACGCGTAACTATCCACTGAATGAATCTTTAAAAGAGATGTCGCCCATCCTTTTTATTATAGACAAGTGAATAGCCCCGTGTAGTTTTCTAATGGTCAAATGAGTACAATGGTTAGATGGTTTTTCTAGCCATTTGAAGTACAAGACGCGTAACTATCCACATAATGGTTCCTAAAAAGAGATATTGCCCCATTCTATCTTTAAAGGAAAAGTAAATAGCCTCGTGTAGATCTCTAATGGTTAGACGAGTACAACTCAATGATTCATCAACTTATATAGGTTTCTCACTATTTAAAGTACAAGAGTTGTAACTAAACATACACAACACGTTAAAAGATAGATCGCAAGTTCCATCTTTAATGGACAAGTAAATAGCCCAGCATAGTGCTCTAATAGTTATTTAATGGAATTATTTGTTGTGTTAGATAGCTTTTCTAGTTATTTGAAATACAAGACGTATAACTATCCACATAATGATTCCTTAAAAGAGATAGGCTTAGATAGGTTTTCTCGCAATTTGATGTACAAGACTCGTAACAAATCATAAAATGATTCGTTAAAAGATGTATGACACGTTATATCTTTAATGGACAAGTGAATTGCCCTCGTAGTTTTCTTTTGTTTATTCAATGGAATGGTTTCTGGAGTTAGCAAAGTTTTCGCCAATTAAAATACAAGACGCGTCACTATCCACGTGATGATTTCCTAAAAGTGATATAGCCCCGTTATTTCCTTAATACACACATGAATTGCCCCATGTAGTTTTCTAATAGTTAGATGAGTATAACAGTCTTCCGATCTCGCAGAGTTAGATAGGTTTCCTCATTATTTGAAGTACAAGAGGTGTAACTATAGAATGGTTCTTTAAGCCCCGTTCTTTCCTTAATGGACGAGTAAATAGCCATGTGTAGTTGTTCTAATGGTAAGATGAGTTCAATAGAATGCTTTGGGTAGTTAGATAAGTTTTCTCGCTATTTCAAGTACAAGACGTATAACTATCCAAAGAATGATACTTCAAATGATATATGGCCCTGTTCTTTCCTTAATGGACAAGTAAATGACCCTGTGTAGTTTTCTAATAGTTAGATGAGTTGAACAGAATGATTTGAGGTGTTTGATAGGTTTTTTGGCTATTTAAAGAAAAGACGCATAACTATCCATGGAATGATTCTTTAAAAGACATATAGCCGGTCCTTTCCATAGTAGACAAGTAAATAGCCCCGTGTGGTTTTCTAACGGTTTGGTGAGTTCAACAGAATGATTTATGGTGTTAGATAGGTTTTTTTGCTATTTGAAGCACAAGACGCGTAACTATCCACTGAATGAATCTTTAAAAGAGATGTCGCCCATCCTTTTTATTATAGACAAGTGAATAGCCCCGTGTAGTTTTCTAATGGTCAAATGAGTACAATGGTTAGATGGTTTTTCTAGCCATTTGAAGTACAAGACGCGTAACTATCCACATAATGGTTCCTAAAAAGATATATTGCCCCATTCTATCTTTAAAGGAAAAATAAATAGCCTCGTGTAGATCTC
>CAVNYN010269541.1:0-25838 GCA_963692815.1 Nyctanthes arbor-tristis
CAAGAAGAAACTGAAAACCTGTCTTGACTATTTGCCGTTGGGAAGAAGAAGGTGAGCTCGTGAGCCGATCATCGCCGACTATTGCTTCCTCAATGTTTATAGCTGCAATCGTTGAAGAGTCTTGAATCATCGAAGACGAACAAATCCCAGGAATTTATATATAATCCAATGAAATTCAAAACTATAGTTAATAATCAAATACCTTGCATCTGTTTCGGCCAATGTGAACTTCAAACAACTCTATGATAGAAATCCACCACAATGCCACATCCGTTTCTTCCCTCACCCTTTATAAATCTTTCCTCTAGGCCTCAGCTCACAAGTCTTGACGTCTGCAGTATGCCGCAGGGTGGCTTTAATTTCTCATATTTTCAATTACAAAAGGTGTCCTATCACTACAAATAAATGCACCCACTCCCCCCTTCCCCCCCCCCCCCCCCAAAACCTGCTCTCAATGCAAACGCTTTTTTCTTCTCTTTTTGTCTTTTACTCTATTTTTCATTATTTTGTTTTATTTTGTTTTAATTGTTTTGGGAATTATATGAAGCTTCCTATAATAACAAATAAATAAAATAAAGTGTTGAACAAATTGAATTCCGATTAAAGAAAATCCCGTTTCAATTGCTACTTTTAGGTTTTATCCCAGTTATTTGGTCATATTTACTTTTTCACAAAGATTAAGAAATATGTTGGAAAGACAAATTTTGTGATCTGTGTTTCTAATTTGTCCATATTTAATGAGTTGAATTTAAATTGAAAGTGATAATCAAAGTATTAATTAGAGATAGATTTGTAAAGTAATACAAATTAGACTCTTTAATATATATATATAGGACCATATATTTGAGACATCTCAAAAAAGAAAATAAGACTAAATAATTGGGACGGAAATAGTGTATAAATGATTTTGTTCATTTTGCTCCACTCACTTGGCTTCTCCTAGTTTGATATACTTTAACACTACAAATTGATTTAATGTTTCTAGCGTATGCATATCTTGGCTTGACACAAAAACTCCAAATTGATTGATGAATTCTTTGAGAACATTGAATTATTTTCACAACACCGTTGATGGATGGATCTTATAAAAGACGGAGTACTTTTGAGGTACAATTACAATCCGCATCATAACAGTATAAGTGCATATAGATATATCTTTCTGAAATACCGCGTACAAAAATCAACAATAGAATCCCTTATACAAAGAACTACAAGCAATCAAACTCCGATACAGGAGACACTATATATAAAATATAGACAGACCCCCTACATAAAGAGAATCGAACCTGGGACCTCTACATATAAAGACGGAGTACTTGGTGAGACTAAAAAGAAGTTAATAATGATAAAAATAAAAACAAAAAGAAAAGCAGTATTCATATTAATAAAAAGAAAAAGAAATATTCATATATTGAAAATATTTTTACATACACATAGATATTGAAACAGGGTTCTCTGTAATCAAAATTCAATTTTTTTCAAGACTCTGTTTTGTTTATTTTTTTTATTATATGAAGCCTTATATAATTCTCAATAAATTAAAATAAAATAAAACAAAATAATGATAAATAGAGTAAAAGACAAAAAAAGTGTGTTTGCATGGGGGGAGAGAGAGAGAGAGTTTGAATGCGTAAATGGAAGCGGTGTTTCTATAGTGTCCTTTTTTCCTTTTATTTTTTGGGATCAAATGGAATTCATGAATTAACATATTAAATTTAATCATTTTTATTAATTGGAATTAACCCCCGCAACGAGGAGTATAGACACTCATTAAAGGGTGAACAAAATTACACTCAAGTAGTACTGTATAACATTTATTTTAGTGAGAAAGTACTTTTTGTAGTTGAAAATAGGAGAAATGAGCCAACCTGCGTGCCGGCTGCAAACATCAAGACGTGTAAGCTGAGTAGCCCTTCTATAAAAATAGATCGGGCTCTAATTTTAGAGCCCAAACTATTTCTATAGAAAATTCAGAAAATTGAGGCCTAAAGGAGGAAAGATTTATGAAGGGCGAGGGATGAACTGGGCGTGGCATTGTGGTGGATTTCTATCATAGAGTTGTTGGAAGTTCACGTTGGCCGAAACAGATGCGAGGTATTTGATTATTAATTATTGTTTTCACTTTCATTGGATTATTAAATTCATGGGCTTTGTTCGTCTTAGATGATTCATGGAATGTGTGGGGTTTTGGAATTCATTAATTAACATATTAAATTTCTAACCCTTGAAACAATTTCTATTTAATAAATTTGATTACAGTCATATCAGTCAACAGTATATGAAATGACAATTTTTTGTACCTTCTTACAAATATTTGTAGATAGGTAGATAACATTTGTTGAAACTAGAAACTGGGAAAACAACCTGCACGAATGCCGAAATTAAATGTTGATATTCAGTCAAAGATGAGCGGTTATTTGTGATGACGAAGATAAGGTGATAGTGGCTCGAGGCCAAGAAGCGGAAGGCAAACCAGATGTTCTTGTAGCTGAAATTATATCCCTTATACAAAGGATTTTTCTTGGCTGTAGAACAACTAATATCTAGTCTAACAGATTAGACTTTGAGTTCAAAGCCTGAAGAGTTGGAGGCATTTTGATTGGACCTTAGCCTCTGAACTCTGAGCTCGATCGGTTTGATTAGTCAGAAAACTAAAGAACATGGGATGAGCATCTAGTTTGTCGAGATAGATTCCCTCTAGTCAGCTATGGCTTTGTGTTCAAATTTTACATTTTATCACTATGCATTGCATTTTTGTTTGGTCAACATATCAATGAAAGATTGTGGTTGTGGTTCTTGCATTCGTGTTTCACGTCAAAAGAACAGGATTGCCACGCCGTTGCATCTTCATTTTTAAAGTCCCTCACATGTACTTGGATCGATTGTATGCCCATTTCGCTCAACTCAGTCATCAACTGAGACATGATATAAAATGTATTTTCTTCGTAAAAATATATACACACGGTCTGGGTGGTTAATCTTTGGTCAAATAACGATGTGATGGGCAAAATAAAAGATCACATTAATGTTCAAAACACTTTTCAAAGGTTTTGTAACAAAATCTCCAACTTAATGTGGCCTGTATTGAACATTTTTGTCACTTTTTGAAGATTTTTTTTATAATTTATTATTTGTCATTTTTTACCCTAGGTTTGTTTGCGGTAATTTAAATACCATTTTTTTATCATTCATTGCTTAATAAAAACTTATATTTTTTTTTTTTGTTAAGAAGTTATATTATTTGTATAACAAGTTATGTTATATGCATAACAAGTGATCTTATTTATGTAATAAGGTATGTTTCGTACGTAACAAGACTTGTTATTTGTGTAATAAACCATGTTTTTCTCCATAAAAACATATATTATTTGCGTAACATACCATGCTACATTAATTTCAAATAGTATAGTATCATTTATTATATAAATTGAAATAAGAAACAAATGATACTATACGAATTTAAAAAGAGAAAATTTATTAGAAATGGAAATAAGAAAAGAAAAAGAATTAAAAAAGGGTAAAAAGAAAAAGAATAACATACACTGTTATTGATATAAATGTTATCCAGTATTTTGGAAATAATTAAACATTAGAATGTATTTATCGAAATAGTTTACAAAACCAAGGTAAACATCAAAATTTTCCTTTTTAATTTTTTTTTGAATAACAAACCCTCTTAGTCAAAATATGTCAAAATTTAATTCATAGAAATAACATAAAATTTTGAAATTCAGAGGTTTTTTCTTATTGGAAAATTCAGAGTTTAACTATGAATCATCGAAGCGTTGCTCTTCTCCAAACTGATGAGCAATTGAGCATCGAATGTGAGAATTGTATTTCCTGAAGGTTGACCTAATAATATGTTTGTGATTAAGAAGAACGTCATATCATGTCCCAATAAACATGCATGGGATTAGGAAAGTGTAGACTTTTCAACTTTTGTAAAATTGATTGACAAAAAAGGTGATCATTTGTTTCCTTTTCTTACGGGACTCACTTTTGTTGTCTAGAAAGAAACAAGTTTGTTTCCACACAAACGCGCGACCATACCGCCCGCCAAATCAATTGCACCCCTAATTTACCATGGAGAATTCCACTTGGTAGATATGAGTTTCAAGTTTCAACGAAAGTAAAGAAGAATAGAACTTGTCCATGTGATTGACAAATTCATGCATCGACGAAACAAAAGCATCTTTGGAAAGTGCCCACTTTTCATCAACCATAATATCAAAAATTGGCATCTTTATTATTTTATTGTAACTCGTGGACTAATCCAGTTATGATCTTGTTCACATCTTAAAAAACATGGAGAAAAATCCAATCAATTCAATCCAGACGTGTCACTTTGAATAATCTTTTCCTAAACATCGTATTGAATTTTTTAGTTCAGGAAACTTCGGAAATAAGGTAAACCTAGAATTCAAATTGGAGTGAGACGAGTTGTTCTACAAAAGTAATATTAAAGAACCAACACAATTATATAATGTAATAAACCATTAATGGTTTCTTTATAACTGTGTTGGTTGTTTAATAGAAACTATCATTGATTTTGTAAAAACTTCTAGTTCAAAATATAAGACTGAGGATGTTGAAGCCATAAGTCTCATTTTAGTATTATTAATCTAATAATTAACCACTTAATTAAAGGTGTAATGTACTACTCAAGACAATACGTAATTGAACTCTAAATACTTAATTGGAAAAGTAGAAACATAAGATGTTTCGCAATTTGAGATTTAAAGAGTAAATGTTACCATATCAATATTGGGCTCGTTTAATATCTCGAATTAAATTATAAATAAAATGGATAAAAAAACCATTTGATTTGGACGTACGCAACACAATATACAAAGGATTAAAATTTATCTCTGTTTATTCTTAATTTCCGACACCCTAATTAAAGTTGGATCAGGATTTAGTTATATATACATATATATAATTGCTATAAACTAGAGACAATAGAAAAATAAAACAAATAGAATAGAGAGAAAACTCATAAATTGTATATGTTATTATGAGAACTCCAAAGACATTGGCGGTATACTAGTCATCTATAACATAATTAAATAATTTACAGCACTACTCATTAAAAACTTTGTTTGGACACTGTCAAGAGTGTAATTTGTACACCATTTTAAACAGCTTGTTTTCAAATGAATGACATAGAAACTACCTCTAACTCCATAAAGAGCCGGTCAATTTAGAATTCGTTCCATTATAAACCTAGAGGTGGTATCCAAATT
This sequence comes from Nyctanthes arbor-tristis, assembly GCA_963692815.1. NCBI lineage: Eukaryota > Viridiplantae > Streptophyta > Magnoliopsida > Lamiales > Oleaceae > Nyctanthes > Nyctanthes arbor-tristis. The sequence continues at coordinate 5,244 of CAVNYN010269541.1, forward strand.
ATTTTCAGAGTACATTCAAAACGTTATCGACCACGCCAATTGCAATTCATTGATGGGATTTAAAAGCATGTTAATTTAATTTAATTTAATTTATTTGAGGTCCATATTATTATTATTATTATTTTTTTTATTTTTATGTCGAGTTTATTGATAAGTATAAAAAAAACTCAACAAACATCTACCTTATACCACACAAATAGAAAAGTTTCTAGTGCTCTAAAGGTATCGACTTCGTCTTACATAACAAAATTAAGAGTCGACATGTGCATTTAGAGGTCTCAATTTATTGTTTAATTTGAATTCCTAAATGGACGTGTGACTTCTTCATCGGCTACCATTATACTCTTAGAGCACTAGGAAATAGAAAATTTTCCCACAGAAGCATGCTAGCATCTATTTATACGCAAAATTAGATCCTACTCAATCAAACCAAGTTTAGAACACAAATTGGAATTTATGACCTGGAGCTCGAATCACATATAATAAATAGGGTAAACAAAATTACCGAATAAAATCAAACCCCACTGGCCATCACCATCAGAAATATATTCAGCCGTATTACATATATATTCCTATATATATATATATATCACTCGAAAGTATTCAAAACTTTGACCAAAGCACGGTTAAGTACCATCCTTATCTCCATACAAAAATAATGTATGTAATCAACATTACACAATCAGTGTGTGTGGGTGTAGCACACAAACACGGGGGGTTTTGGGGAATGTTTATTTCCATTAGTTCTGATTTCTCACCATACATTTGATGAGATTATTTTGTAAGATATACACATAAGGATAGATCATTTTTACTATTTTCATTCCACTACCAGATCTTATTTGGTTGATCATAAATATATTTGGGGAATTATATCCTCACCACAAAAAGTGTTAGTGACACCACATTTTAAATACATACCAATCAGAATATACTTTTTATATCTACACCACACTTGAATTTACTAGGTTAACCTTACAATTAAACAGGTAGTGAAACTATGGGAACGTGAACCACAAATGTAAAGACTCAACCACCATTTCGCCAACCACCGAGCTCTCCCTAGCTCTCTCACTGTGTAGTAGCTTTCCGACATAGACTTCTAGTCTTCTATTTCTCTATATATGATGGCTGGAATATATAAAATGATCATTGTTGTTGACAACAATAACTCCTTTTGTGATTAGCATTTTTTAATGATACGCAGCCATTGTAATTGTACTCTGTTGATTTCTTGGGCCAGTCGTTAGTGCCATGTTAAATTTGCACTTCAAGAAAAGAAAGGCTGAAATTATGGACTCCGAACAACACAAAATGTAAATTCCCATGTTGTGCCATTGTCGAACTTTCTTGATTGTGCTAATATGATTCAACAGTGATTCAATAGTTGTTTTGTTGGGTCCTCGAGAGAGACATGTGGTCCATTAATTGAAACGGCAAGCACAAAGGTTGACCTTTTTTTTTTTTTTTTTTGTAAAAAAAATAGTTTTAACTTGTTAGTTATTCCATAATATAAATATCTCTTAGACAAGTCAAAAGATTATTTTCCAAAATTTAATTTACACAAACCACATAAAATTTTAAAATAAAACTTTTTGGTCGAACTCATCTATATCTATATATTAATTAAATGAGAGGAATTGCGGTATACAATTTCCCACCGATTTTGCTATAAGCCGGGATAGTTCGATCATTTGCCTTATTTTATTGGTAATTGGTGCGGTAAAGAGTACTTTTTCCCCTTTTATTTATTTATTTATTGTTATTATCTGATTCTTTCCTCTCACATACTTCTTCCTCCCTCTCATCAAAGAATCCTTACGGGATCTACTTCCATTGTAAAACTTTTTTATTTATCTTATCTTCTAATTTCTACCCCCTTTTAATAAATTTTATGCGTTTTATAATTGTGTGATTATTATATAAGCTCATTTTTGTCCTCTTCTTTTTTGTTTATCGTACTTTTTGATTGATTACTGTTTAAAGTGATTAATATCCTATCCATCATTCGAATGTCTATGATTGAAAGATAAATAAATTAAATAGAATGCATTAATTCAACTACAATATAATAGTCAAATTTCTTCAAAAGTAAACAATTAATTTAATAGCTAAATAATTACATATTGATGATGACGTGTATTTTTTGAATACACGGCTAGCTAGCCCAAGTGGTACCAGGGATTCCCAAAAAAAAAAAAAAAAAACATAAGTCCCTTGGCAGGTTGGGGGTTCGATCCTTGGGTGACGCGATTCCATCAAAGGAATTTACAAAACTTTGAGGAGGCCACATGTTGCCCCCAAAGAGGATAAAATCGTGATGTTACGTGTATACAAATGATGACGTGTATTTTTGTATACACATAACATCACGATTTTGTCCTCTTTGTGGCCCTCTCAAGGTTTTGTAAATTCCCTTGAGGGAATCACGTCACCTAGGGATTGAACCCCCAACCTGCTAAGGGACTTATGGTTTTTGGGGAACCCGTTATTTCACCATATAATATTAAGTTGTTTCTCTAGACGATGGCGGAAGCTTTTGTAGTCTCTTAATTGAACAAAAGACTAACGAGGGTCGTGACATGTCAATCAAATAAATCTCATAAGTTTTTGGTCTAAATCGGGATATTACTAGATTTCTTCAATTCATCTAGAATTATATTATCCATGAAATATCTTTTGTATTTCAAAAAAAAAACTTGTTTACACGCCTAGGGACATTTTGAAGACCATGACACAAGAATTGCTTCTCGTATTTATTAATTTGAATGCGTGAATGGTTTCACTTGTCGAAAGTATATGCAAAAATAAGCTTGCCAAGAATTAATACCAAATTAAATATACGCAAGCAACACAATCCATTACACAAAATTATTTTATTGATTAACTAACCAAACAAAGGACTGGTTATATTTAGGATTGGGGGTCCCTACATGGAAAATGAGAATCCCAATCTAAGCAAAAGTTTTCCTTATACCATTACAGTACATATTATGTATTTAACTTATTTTATATATCCATATATTTATTCTACCATCTCTACTTTCTTACTAGGCTAGTATTACATTAGGATTAAACCAAAAACACGGGCTTGTCTTTCCAAATTTATCATAGTGTAGGTGGGTGAGGGTGTAGGCACAATATATATTATATTCATATGAAGTTCCTAAGTACATTCGAAACTCCGGTGCATCTTCATAGTCTGCCCAAATGTCTGTCTCAATTACATGTATAATCTTGCTTGAATCTCGATAGAGCCTCCAATCCTCGGCTTGCTTTTCATAGACTCTACAGTTGCTCATCTACAAAAGGGTGAAAAGATACTAAATGAGTACAAAGTACTCCATGAGTAATACAATATTTTGGTTTGTCATAATGTTATAAAAATCTTTTCATGTCACAAATTTAAGAAATATTAGAATGCACAAACCTTTTGAATGCATCATAGGGCCCCAAATACTAGAAATTCCTACTACCCGTGGCGCGCCATATTGCCTTTCAAATACCAAGATGGTAATGACAATACAAATCGATTCACAATAAAGTTCCGGTTGGCCTAGCCCGTGGGCGGATCCGCCCCTATTGACTAGGTTTTTTGCCACTTCATTAATAATAATACTGTTATTATTGATTAAATAAGTGTATTATTTATTTTACTTTAGTTAATTAATGATAGTATATATATGATACAAATTCAGTTAACCATTATAAAAGATAAAGTGGATCTATTCAGCTTAATTTCAGTCTCAACTCAATTTTATTTTTATAATAGTGTGTGTATATATGTCAGGTGCATCCTGGTTTATACAATTCTCTGTTTGAGTGGAAATTAATCCCTTAGAACATGTCCATCATCTTTTAAATATACTTATTCTGACTGGCGATGCTTTTATTTAACGACGCTCTTCCGATCTTCAAAATGCTCTTGATACATATATAAAGTAAACAAATAATTGAGTCATTAATCGAGTAAAATATGTAATGTATGCATCTTTGTTTCCACGAATCCATACGTTTCTTTTTTCGTTCCAAATAGGAAAACTCTATTAAATAAACATGAAATAAAAAAAATTATTGCAATCAACAAACGAGATAATTAGTACGAGATAACCCAAATTATGAGGTGATAAAAAAACGGAATATAAAGACCAAAATGACTGAAAAATATAAAGAATATGAACACCGAAAAAAAAGGCAGGGACTAGTTTGTAATTTAAGGAAATGCCATTCTGTAAATTGCAAGATCTCTATATTCCACCTCTATTTGTATAATGAATCTCCAAATTTGGAGATTCACTGTACGGAGATGGCAAATAGAAGTGGATTGGAGCAACAAGCCACCTCTATTTTGGAGATGATTTTTGTCTGCTCAGTGCTTATTAGCGATTCGTACCAAACTGTCTTTGGTTACCTCAGTTACTGTTGATGCTAACCACAAGAAAAAGAATTGTTACCTTCCAAACAAGTAATTTCTAATGATGCAAGTTCAGGTTCGAGAATACGATGTTTCTGGTGAGGTAACATGACTCCCTAGAAGAATATTGATTTGATTGATATCAAGGAGGAATATTTGATTATGAAGAAGACTACTCTGGTTTGATCAGCCTGAATTTAAGCATTACAGAGAAAAAAAATGTAACAGAGAGACTTTAATAATCAAGCAACACAGGTCAAAGTGGAAATAGCGCATATCTTTAGTTTACTTTAACATCATCTCAAAATACTCTTGATACATATACATAAATTAATGAGTGCTTGTGCCTTTTAGTTAAATTTTGTTACAAGACCTTTAACTGAGCCAATAAAGTCATATAGCATCACAACAAATGTCACAAAACTATATATCCGAAGAATAATCGACTTCTTTGTCCATGACCCGATTTTCTTCTGCACCAAGTACATCTCCACAAGGAAATATACAACAATGGGCCAAAAGTTGACTGCTCCGGCCACTCCCACAACCTCGTGAAAGTACGGTACAAGTGTGGCGATACATGTGGTGACTGGAACATAACAAATTCGAAAACACAACCTCAAAATGTTGACTCTCAAACATGGCAAAGGGCAGAAATCTTCCTGCAATATTTTACAGTTGGGGAACTTGTTGACGATCCATCTTTCAGTATTTCCAAATAGTGCTTGACTGGATACCTAAGGATGTGTATACGAAACAAAAGCTAAAGTATTACCTCTGCCGAAAAGAAATGATATACTTAGCGTCGACTTAACATGAATACCTGATATCCTCCAACGAGATTAATAACAATGCAGGCGTTGGCAAAGTCGATGAGCCAGTAGGGCTCGTAGAAACCAAATCCTGTTATAAGGTTCCCCGGGGTAGAATTCCCAAAAGCTGCATACCCAAATACTCCACAGATCGGAAGAGCGTCGTGTAGGTGCACACTGCCATAATTGAGGCCTTGTAAAATATCACTCCGTTATCTACAATACCAAGTTAAGGGGTTAATGAATTGAAAGGATTTTGCACAAGATAACTAAAAAATTGATTACCTAATAGTTTAGCAAAGCCAAGACCCAATCCGATAGTAGAATATGTGAAGGACATGGTTGCGGAGATAACAGAAATCCACATAGTATTTGGAAAATTGGTTACTATTTGAGACATGATAACTTGGAAAGCTCAAAAAATGAGTATGTAATGGCTAGTCATAAAGTTACAAGCAGTGTTGTGCCCTTCAATATGGTAGCAATTTGATCTTTGGATTGCACTGCATCAATTATAAAGAATAATGTCAAATTTCTTGCACAACTAGTACATATTGGGACGAAGAAGAGCACGGCACTGACGGAAACATACCTCACGCTGATAGAAGATGTGATTGTTGAGACGATACCTAGCTTCACATAATTTATTCCTACAACAAATATGCACACCAAAGCATTCCTTTCTCCTGACACAGAGATGGAAGCAAGTGAGAGTGAGAATTGCATTGTACACAAGCAACATCACATTATATTTTTACCTAGAATATGGCAAACAGCATCCGAGTAAGAGACATTTGTGGCAGGATCATCGTGGTCGGGATGAGGAGACTGGTGGCAAGTGCAAAGGAAAAAGGCAGAAGAAAGTAACTGCTGCAAATGCCACTCCATGCTAATGAAAGTATTCCTGAACCTATAACTGCTGTAATTATGTGGGCATAAGCCGTCCACAGATTCCCTGAATTGTGGAATGGAATGTGTATTCAATGAACAACAAAATTAATCCCATTTCCTCAACATATATGCAATGTGAACCCGAAAAAATGAATGAAACTTAAAGTTGACAAGAGATCAGTTTCATAAACCACATAACATACAGTAGATGGCTACAGAGTGATCTTTTTTCTGAAGTGAATGGAAGAAACAGTACAGCTGGGATCTTAATATAGTTTCTAGTAATTGTACATAAAAATACAAACAAAGCATTGTTTTGTCATCTTTAACCGCACAATCTAATACTATTTAGTTCTGATCAAGAAGGGGGCAGATGACATTCCAGTCAATAATCAATCAAGGGGACACCCCTCTGTCTTTTTCATTTTGAATCTTACACTGAACACTCCTGCCTTTATCAATTACGCATATATTTACAAGGCTCTGTCATAATTTCCGCCGTAGGCACTGTCAGCCGGGTTGAATCAGAAAAAGGAAAAATGCAACTAAGGATTGATTATTGAACAAACACAGCAGGAGCAACTTGCAAACCATTAAAACAGAGATCCCAGATTAATGCAAATGCCTATGCCGTGTACAAAGAAAACATACAAAACAAATGTAGATACAGGGATAATTAATTAATGGAGAAAAATGGGCAAAAAAAGAAAGAAATTAACCTCTTTTTTTGGTGGGTTGCTTCATGGGAATCATCTCTTCTCTTGAGAAGAACCGAACCGAAGCGCTTCCATGGCCTGCACTTTGAAGACTCATCCTCCCTGCATACATATATATCTTACTAAATGACAACTAAATGACGCTCAGCTGACTTCAACTCTATCAAACGTAATCCATATACGACGGTCATGAAGAAGGCAGGTCAAATCAATTACGTGCGCTTCCATCCGCTCATCTGAATTTCAAACAATTACGTCACCTTCTTCTATCTCCTATATCCGGACCATCCTACTAGAAAACTATTCTTATCTTACGGGAAAAAAAAAATTTCCTCCTAAAAAATTAAAATGATATGCACAGTTATTTTTTCATACAAAGACAATAATACATTGTAGCTATGTATGCTTATCCTACAAAAAAAATCCACCTACAAAATCAAATTTCTAGGCCAAGCAATCTTCTCCCTACGAAGAAAATTTTGTGTATTTGTGCATATTATTCCTTCAAATGTTCCGACTACGAAATTACATTCTTAGGTGGAGAACATTTTCATAAACAATGAGTTTTATAGTAATTTAATGAATGTAAATAAATTAAATTGGAATGAAACAAAAATTAAATGAGGATTAAAATAATATAAAAGAAAAACATAGAAATGATAATGTGTTTTCATCAAATAAAATTGGGAAAAAAAAATGACCAGCCTAACTTTCCCTCTTGTTTTTCCCCCATTAATAATTTTCCCACTTTTCTTCTCGTCTGCCCTTATTCAACCTAGTATGTAACATGTCCCTTTGGCAAAGTACTCTCAATTTATATCTTGCCCCACAAAATATTCAATTTTGTCTTCTAAAACCTCTCCCTACAAGGTTTGTGACAGAAAATTACCCACAAATTATTTTCGTCTAGAATCCACCCACAAATATTGACTGGAGCAATAACAATATGAGTAGAAACGAATACAACGATAAGTTTGGACGCGGTAAGGGTCTATACACGATAACATTACTAGACTATTCCTCTAAATGCCCCCCTTTGCCACAACAGGAGACATAATTCTCATATATTACCCTTCGATTCCAATTCAAAAGTGGTCTAGTTCTCTCAACTGGATCAATTTGAATCAATCTTTATTATCGTCAGCGTCCAGCGAATTTTGTAACAAAATTAAGAATGCAATTTTTTTTTCCCTGCGGTTTTGAAGAAAACCTCTCAATTGGCGTTAATATTCACCGAATTTGATACATCTTTAGACAAGATATCCTCAAGCCACTGAGGAATATAATTGAAAGAACAAAGGACGCTGAATAGAACAAGATCGTTTAGCCAAAGTATGGGCCCCACACTCATCTATAGCCATGAGTTCCGCCCTTCAGTAGGAACGGCAACAACGGGTCGGGTATGCCTTTTCTCGCCCCATACCCGATTGGATAGAGTTTGGGGCTCGTATGGAGAGGGGGTGGTTCGGGGCGGGTACGAGGAAAAAACCCGTTACCCGCTCCGTTTAGAAAATCCTAAAAAAAATTAAAAAAAAAAAGAATGGAAACTACATTAAAAAAAAAAAAAACCATTCAAACGATACTAATCTAATCAAAAAATGAATATTCTTAATAACTAACAAAATTATATAAAATGAAACAAAAATACAATATTCATCCACATAATAAAATTAAAAGTTCAACCACAAATTATCATACGTAAAGGTCAAATAATCAAACATTCAACCATATGATAAAAGTGGTCAAGGCTTATTGTTTTAACCCTGAGTATTAAGGTTCGATTCTTCATGAGCTCTTCTATATCAAATTTTTTTTTAATAATTAAAAAAAAACTATCGGGTCGGGGGCGGGGCGGCCAATACCCATCTCCGACCAGTTAAGAAGTCTTCGCCCCGTACTCGTCCCAATACCCGCCCCATTTGAGACGGGTCCCTGTGAGTATCGAGTAATGGGTATTAAATTGTCATTCTTACCCTTCAGTAAGCTTTTTCTCCATCTGCACTTAAAGATAAAAAATAAAAATAAAAATAAAAAGGCTTTTCTACAACAGCTCATGTGAATGAATGCAAAATCTGATCTTAGTCAAATGAATATATTTTGCATGTGCTTTCCAAAATTAGACCAGTCAACATTCCAATTACTCGATTTTTATACGGATTTACCTAATACAATTATGAAAATATAATGCTCAAACCAATCATACATCTACGTTTCATGCAACTCTATATGTACTACCAGTGTTTTAAAAATTATACATCTAGACAAGGACTCTTACATGGCAACGTTTATACTCAAAATTTAGTCATTAAACTTTGTCATGTCTGTATTTCATTATACATTGATCACATTTTTATCACTCATTAGTCATTAGTGTGCATTATATTAATTATACTTGGTCTCAACACTTTTAACACTTTGTGCTTTCTAGAACACTATCTCCATCATTAATGATTCTATTTTAAAATAAGAATATTGCTAATTGCTCAGTTTCTATTTTGAGATTTAAAAAAAAAAAAATTGTAGCATTAAAAGAACAAAGAAAAATAAATGTTAAATAATACTGCTTTCATCGTCTGCAGAAATAGAAATAAAACATTAGTGATAACTGATAAGTAGGCTTTTCAAATAATAATAATAACAACAAGAAGAAAAGAAATATATATAGCCACCTAAGTAGCCCTTAGTACTTTTCCCGCTCATTTTCCCGTTGTAACACTCGTGGTCACTTGCTCACTGTACCGTTTGTGATGTCAATTGGGAAGGTTCAATCATAGGGAGATTTGAATTTGTTTATTCAATTTGAATTTTTTTGAAAGAATAGTGAGATTTGTATTGGAGATACAATTTGTAAGTGATATTTTTATAAATGGTAATAAATTAAATAATCCACTTGTGATTTATGAAAAAAAAAAATCAATCAAACTTGATTTTTGATATAAGTGGTTCCATCTATATGTATATTTTGTAATTTTCCCAAAGATTTTTCTCGATACCAAGAAATGAGGCACAACTCATAGGAGTAACTAATTTGCAGAAGATCATAAATATGAATAAGATTTTTCCCCTTAATTGGGACAGTTTCCAATCAATCATTACCTTGACATATAAAATTCTTAGAAAATAAATAATACATCTCCTATCAACACTTCCAGGGATCACACAAAGTATCATTTATTAGTGAGATAATAATTATATTATACGTGAAGTTCCTAATAAAAACCATAGTAAAAGGAAGCATAATACTTTGGCAATTTTTGCAATGTAGTACAAATTAGTTAATTTTTTGCAAGTTAATTTCTAGAGGTTGTGCAAAAACTTAATTTTAGTAAATTGAATTTTGAATTACTATCATTTAAAGTTTTTTTTTTTAAATTGTAATAAAAAAATTTTTCAGTTCTGTTCAGTTGTTTAAAATTAAATTGATAATTTGAAGTGATTAATTAATGGATCCAAGTTATTACTTAGAAGATAATTTCCCTTTGAGATATATTTATCTTACATGAAATCTATAACTTTCATATATGCAACTCTTAAAGTTCAAAATTGAATGGTTGAGTTTAATAATTTATTTTTTATTAACATTTCAAGTCATTTTCACTACACCAAGCAATGCAATCAGGGAGTGATCTTTCTACACCTAGGAAATACACTCTTTAAAACCATATCTAGCAAGTGAGCTACATGGTTAGCCTTCCTCTCAATGAATTGGCATTGGAATGATTGCTCCGAATTATTGAATTAATTCTTGCTATTCTTTTTTCTTGTATAGAGATTTTGTAATGTCTAAGCATTATCGTTACATATTGTCCAGAATTGGGTTGTATCAATTCTTCTTATCACCAGTCTGCCATGTATTTTTGAATAATTACTATCTCAAGTTTCAACCACTTACTTGATTACATTTTAAGTTGCCATTAGTTTTTAACCTTATTTTTTACAATTCTTAAATATAGTTTTGATGTATCAGTTTTTTGACACATCTCTTGGTGTATCAGTTACTCATGCTGTTTTTAGAGTCTTTCTTTAATCAAGTGATATTTCTTATTTGACCTATAAACCTTCTTTTTCGGCTCTCATCAGGATGTATCTGTATTTATTGTAAGAATGCAACAGTTACATCCTCATTATTTTGATGACAATAACCGACTCCCTATCTGTTTTATTACGTTATTATTGGATAAAAGATATAAAATCTTTGAGACAACCGAATGGAGTTATTTGGATTGGCCATTACTTACACCGTCTTGAATCTTTGAAATAAATGTAAGTATGTGCCCCCGGGGCACAGCTCGTTTAAACAGCAAATCAACGCAAAGGCTCGCTTCCAGCGGCAGGGTGGGGATTCGAAACTCACTGAACATAGATAGATTCAATTATCAACTTATGGTGCGGGATGTGTGGCAGAGGACCCCTTGTGCGCAGAAGTGTACAGTCTGCGGGAAAAACTAGGGTCCATTCGAGGCATGTCCCGCGATTTACCTCTTTTAGTGTTCTAGAGGCGGGGTCTTGAAGACTCAGGATTAGTCTAGCGCAAGTTGGAATACCTTGTGCTAATAAAAAATAAATAAATGCAAATATGCACTTATTTTGTTAGTATGTTAGATTAATTTCCTTTTCTTCCTCATACAACGTGCAGCATTAGTACAAGGAAAAAAAAGTAAAATAATACTAGTGCGTTTGTGATACGCGGAATCAAACACCCTATCAATTAATATATTTTCTGTACCTTCTTAAATTCACGTCACAAGTAGGTAGCTAACAAACTTTGAAAAATATACATCTTGCATGCTTGTCGCAATATCTGTCTGCCCAAAAACATTCTCCATTTCTTGAAAATTTTACCAAATAATTGATTTCTTGAACAAGTTGCGTGGATAGAAAGTTATTCGAAAGTCAGTTGAAAGTTTTCATTTCATAAAAGCCTTTTTTCAATGGTCCAAATAAAAAGGCATTGCTCTCGAGTCCTCGAATTTCTCAAAATGTCTTTACAAAACCCAATCGCATTTCAACACACTCAATCGGATCGAGCTGCTCGAGCACGTACCAAACCAACGAAACTAAAAACCACATGTCAAGTTCTGTTCGACCGGCATCATTTGTTAGAGTAGAGAGAAAACAAGCTCCGCCAGTTAGGGTTTACACAAGTCATTTTCAAGTGTCAAATTAATGAAGGATAAATGTTGGCCCTTTATAGTGACACGTCACGTGTCGGTAATTTCACGTTGCAGTTATTATTATTATTTTTTTTTTGAGCAATACAAATTATTTTTTTCACGTTGCAGTTATTTTAATGATCCATAAGTTGAGATTTTTGTTATAAATATCATGTCACATATACACATTGACCACTCTCTAGTTGTAGAGTAGGACATCTTTAATGGCAAGGGTAGAGCTACGGGGTGCACCGGTATGCACGTGCATACTAACTTTTCTAAGATTTTTATTTTTAATTTTCCTTTGGTTCCTGTAAGGATAGAGTTTCCACCATTGTTGGTATGAAAGGTAGTTGACGTGAAGAGTTTTATTGTTTAGAGTTTGGATTATAATCTGCTACGTAGCATTATTTTATTAGTTGTTTTTGTAAAAAATAAATAATTGTGATTTGACTTTTACTTTTTGACCTTTTAAAAAAATTAAAACCAATAAAATAATATCGTGTGACAGATTATAATCTAGATTATAATTTGAATGTCTAGCCGAATACTTTCGAAAGTGAGAGTTAGTACAACGTATACCAAGAAAATTTCTTTTCTCTTTCTTTGTGCAGTTACTATTAACTTCTAGCCTTTTCTCTTTCCTAGGAAGTTTCTTTTCTAAAATCTCCCAATCTTTAACTCACGCATAGCATCTCTCCCCCATTCTTTATTTCTTGTACTTTTTGTTATCTTTGATTAATTAATAGTTGGCCCTTTATTCTTGTCAGCATTTATTTAGAGCTTATTTGATCCTTTTTATTTTCTTAATTTATAAATTTACTTATTAGTGATTTAATATTTAATTTAACAATTATTTAATTACAACAAAATATTTCTCACATTTTTACATTTTCAATATACATTTTACTTTCCTCCTCATTATAATTTCTCCAAATAAATAAGATCAAACAAGCTCTTATTAATTTTCTAAATATTTGTTTTTTTGTTAAGTGGATATAAAGGTAAATTTTTCTAGAAGTTTTTTCAAGTATTAGATAAATTTGGAAAATATAAGTTTTATACTTAAAATAAGCATTAGTTAGGGTCTTTCTATAGTATTAAGAAATTTATTATCAAGTATTACTTTCAATGATTGTTTAATCGGTTATACATCTAGAAGCATGTTTTTTCTACACTACTAATGATGTAATTTTACGATATTACTAATGTATGAAGTTGAGTCCGATAGATTGTAAAAAGATACTAATTAAAATTTTTAAAGCACCATTTTGTTGTTTAAAATCTTTCTTACTATATAACTAGACTTATCAAATAAAAAAGCGAGAAAATCACGGTACAAAAAGTAACGAGACTTAGTTTTCTTAATTAATATATAGATAGATTACAAAATAAAAAGGCCGGAAAAATCGCGGTACAAAAAATACCAAGACTTTAGTTCTCTTAATTAATTTATAGATTGTGCATACCCAAGTTTAAAACTCTAGCTCCGCCACTAAATTGTAATTAACGGTCATATTCTATACCCTTGAATTGGTATTTACAGGTTTATTATTCAGGACCAACAACCGTAATCAAGAATCTTAAATGAAATCCTATTATTGAAGCAATAATTTTGGAATTTGGTATGCAAACCATCACCAGATTTTGTTTTCCCCTCGGGTAAGAAAGAATGCTACCACATATACATACATATATATATATATATAAAACACTAGTGGATGCACGTCCTTCGCACGTGTTTTCTTTCATTTTTGGCTAGATTCCGCGTGGACTTCGTAGTTGATTTAATTTGTTATTAGCTTTTGATTAAGTACTTATTAGAATACGTGTAAAATGAATAAATTATAATCAAGTAAGAGGTGAGAAAAATGTTGTACCATTGATAAAATAAGAAATATGAAAAGGGAGAAAAGTTGAGGGTTAAATACACTCAGTGATCAGTGAAGTAGTGGAACCGAAAAAATTCCTAACGAAATGTTAGTTTCATATGATTTGTGCCCCTTTGGAAGTAGATCACCCTATACAAAATCAAGAACATATAATCAACAAATTGAAACAAACCTGAATTTGGTTAAGCATATTCCGTGTCTGTGAAAATATAAGCACTTTGTCTCTCTTTGGAAGTAGATCACCCTATATAAAATCACATATAAGAAGAAAAATTATACTTGTTCCTCTTTCTACTTCCATTGCTTACAATAAACCAACTGCACAAGTTAGATACAATCTGTTCTCCAATATACTCATACATGACAAATAATATCATCTGAAATTAAAGCGCATAAATTGGCACGGGCAAATTTATAACCATGAGAAAACAAGCAGTTGCATCATACTAACCAGAAAGGCAGCTTGGTCAAATTTTCTAGTTAATGCCAGTTAAATTTTCAAGTTATGGATAATAGTTACTCAAAAGATGGCTTCTCAACTCAAAAGTCCTTGGAAGTACAATCAATGATGGCCTAGTGTAAAGTTCAGATACATAAGTATGTCAATACTTGAACGTTAAAAAGTACATTTTCCAAAAATATCATAAGTTGGTCAGCAAGCCATTTAAACCAAGGACCATGCATCGAATTCAACAAGGTATCTTAAAGAACAGTGAAAAAATAGCCAAATTGGTTCTACTTTATCCTGATGTTCCCCAGAATATCCGTAAATAGATCCAACTTCATTCTGGCGAAGGTCACTCCATTTTTATCTTTAGCATCATCCAAGGTAGATAAAGATGGCTATTAATGAACAAACTCCAAACATTAATCATACAGCGCAGAGAAAAATTAGGTGATAAAATAGAGGCCAACAATGACACGAAAAAAATAGTTAAATGATATCATTCAATTTATAAATTAAAAACGAATTTCAGGCTCATGCCGTTGCACACCACCTAATGGCAAAAAGCTTCATAGACATGAAATCTTGATGTCAATGTCCTTAGAAAAAAATATGTCCAGTGTGTTTTCTATCCCCAGTGTTCTAATCAAAAGTAGCCAATGTTCACACAAAGCAACTTCCAGCAAAGTGGAACTTAAATCACTTGACAGCATCATTTATGATTTGATGAATCACAAACTTTAATTTGTAAACATTTAGTAACAGTTGTCAATTAAGAAACCTTCCCCCTTCTAAAACTACCTAAGAAATCCATCAGCCCAGTCCCGAATTTCAGAATCCGCTACAGAAAACTCCAACACTTAACTGTTCATCAATTCCTCATACATACGTTTCGGTTCAAGAAAAAAAGGAGAGAAAAAAAAAAACTATGCTTAGTTAAACAGCCATAACTTCTCAGAAAATAATATTTCCTCCTAATAAACAAAATCATTAAACCGATGAAATACAAATATAAAATATTCGGACAAAAAAGAGGGATTTACCTGAGATAATAAGGGAAGTCATCAAAGTCGACCCCTGCTATGTTTCCCCCACACCTATGCCTAACGCTGACAACAATTCCTCTGTTCCATTCCTCATCAACAATCAACCTACACGTACAGACATAAACAACAAATAAGATAAGAAAATCTAAAATTTCAGTTCAATTCCATCCGAGATTCGAGCGACCAATGTTACAAATAGACAACAAAGGAGAAATAAGGTTTTGGGAATGGAAAACGGGAGAGAGTGCCACGCAAAACACACCACAGGTAAGGGTAAGATACGAAATTGATTAGAAAAAGGTAAGGGCAAATTGGTAAAAAAAGAAATCAATGTAGATAAATTATCAAAGACTTAAACTATCCCTAGTTCAATCATCTTTGAGTAATAATTGCTGTAAAAAGAAAACAATAAAGTAAATTTCCAGAAAACCCACAAACAAAAGAAAGTCCTATAACCATGCAATTGAAGCTAACATGTGAACAGAGAACCATGCAATTCAAAACCAACAAGTTAGATGCAAATTCATGCTGAGAGGAAAACTAATCCGTACAAATTATTAGAAACACCCTAATTATTATAAGCTAAAAACTATAACCAAATTTGAGCTCAAAGACAGTGAAATGAATGAGGTAGAAAAGTATTACCAGCACATTTCTATTGTCCAGCCATAACTAATCAACTAAGCAAACCTACTTCATAAAAGTATCAACTAAAACATATCAAGTATCTAAGATCAATGAACACTAGCCGTAATAATATTTGGCATAGCAGAACTCCACAAGCAAAATAAGGATACCGTATAGTCAAAATATCCAATTAAATGATAAATTAATAGGACATTCCGTCAAAGAACCAAAATAAGGATTGAATGAGTGCGAAACTTATATTCCCTATCTCCAAGTACACAGCAGCACGATTAGTGAGGTAAGAATATCCTTGTCATCTAGTTCAATGGCCTTGGTATAATATTGAATTGCAGTCTCAAAATCCTTCTTTTTCTAAGCTGCATTACAAAATTATCAAAAAAGCTATGCTAAACAAACTCTTATGTCAATGCAGGTTCTTGAACAAATTATCATTTTCCAGATACTATCATTTAAACAAATTATCAAACAACTTGTGTGCATCAAATTCCAAAAAGCCCTTTCTTTGAACCCGATTTTGCTCAATTAAAGGTAATCAAAGACATAAAAGGAATACATCCATACAACTACGGATGATGCATACTTGATACTTTGTTTTCAAATATCAATCTGGTTTCTATTTTTCTCCCCCCTTAAATTCTTTTTAAATTCATAAGCATTTATCTTAAATAATAAACAATCACTAACAAAGCGAGAAAAAACTGAAAAAATTAACTGCTTCGACAATTTTCTGCAATAAGTGTTGAGGAAGAATACCTTCAGAAAGAAATCGAAATCTGAAGCATAGGAAAGGAAAAAACAGTACCTTCTTCTATGCCAGTGATGGAGAAGGAAAGAATGACGAATCCACAGCAAGGCAGCAGCACCCTTTTTCTGGCCGGAGTGCTTGCAGCTCAGTCGATCAGGATTCCTGGGGCCAGTTAACGAAAAGAGAGGTGAAACAAGGAGACGCTTCAAGCCTGTTATAAGGGCTAAATTAGGAAATTGGTTGAAAAAAGGTAGGGGCAAAATGGTAAAGGCACTGTTACAGTGAACAGTAAAATGTGAGAGAACAGTAACCGAGGGAGAAAAAATTTGTATATATGTTAGATATATATAATATTGAAACATTGGAGAGATATCTTTACTTGGGTGGACGTGCCCTGGCCTGGACACAAGAGGGTGCATGTTCCGATGTGCCAGTATCCATCTCTACACTAATTTCTTGCTTCGGAGCATCAGAAAAATACTGCATTTGAGTGTCTACACCGTTAAGAGAATTTGGTTTTTGGGATGGAGAAACTTCTGCAATTTTAACTACAAAATCAATCTTGTCCATGTCCCATAATAGCTGTTGCAATTTTTTTCATTCGTTCACTAATCCTCGTGTGCCTCATCAACATATTAGTAAACCAAAAAAAAAAGGGATAATGCTTCAGACAACTAACCAAGTGAATTCAAATACGATAGGCAGAAAATTAACCCTTCTTCAATACTTCGTGAATGAGTGGTTCAAGCTCTTTTAGCCCGAACTTGAATAGGAACAATGCACTGTTGAAATGGTTGATGATTTTCTAACACAACCATTTAAGAAGAAGCTTTCAGCAAGCTCCTTCTCTAATATTCAAAGCAAGAAATGTTGACGTGTATTTTTACACGTAACATGACGATTTTGCCCACGCGGCCCCCTCAAGGTTTTGTAAATTCCTCATGGGGAATCGCGTCCCCCAACGATCGGCCCCTCGACCTCAGGCCTTGATAATACCCATAGCAAGAATTTAGTGGATGAAGTATCGAGTGCTCAGTGCTCTTGGAGCACTGAAGTTTTTTCCGCTTTTATAGAGATGCGATTTCCTATGGGGAATTTACAAAACCTTAAGGGGGCCCCATGCACCACCAAAGAGGACAAAATCATTATGTTACGTGTAAAAATACACGTCAACAAAAACATCTCTGTCCATCTTTATCTACCAGATAGCCTCTTACCCTTCCTCAGTCCATCATCCTTGAGAAGGATAAGAAATTTTTAGTAATTAAGTCTAGACAGTCCACTTAAAATAATTAAAAAGAAAAGAAAATCTTCCATTAGTCAACTGAAATACTAAGAGAGTATATTTCAACTTATAGCAACATATGCCCAAGAAAAGCTGAAATACTAAGAGGCCTACTAGAGACAGTATATTTCAACTTATAGCAACATACGCCCAAGAAAAGCTGAAATCTAATATGTTCATTGTCAAGACTACTATCATGTGACAAAAAACTTGAGTCATTTTTCATTATCAGTCGTCTCAATTCTCAACCCTTCCTAGATCTAAAAATATGCAAAAGTCAAACATGAATCTGTTAACATTCACAGCTAAAAAGTAAATAATCTAAACAAGTAATTACAGGAGAAATCAGTAATATCAAGCTTTATTAGTCAATAAAACTCTAAAGGTTAAATCTTAGGTAAAAATTACTTCAAGGAAAAGCTAAAGTGTGAATCTCTTTTACCTGTTAATTGCTTGAAGAAATACTTTCAACCGGAAGTCTCATAATGGGCGGAGACAGGGGAGGGCCATACTGGGCCTCGGCCCACACCCAAGTTAAAATTAAAAAAACAAAAGGGTTTTTTTGTGCTATGGGCTTTGGGGAATGGAATTTGGGCCAGGGTAAATACTCTGGGCTCGGGTTTTGTCTGTAGGGAAATGCGAAATCCAATTAGGAAATTGCCCAAAGCCTTAACGTCTGTCGTCTACGAAAATCCCAATGACCCAAATGACCCCATTGCCAAAAGCTTTTTCAGACACCGGTCTCATTGTAACATCCCACGAAAATTTAAAATAAAATTTACTAAATTATAAGACATATATTATTTTTGTAATTAATAAAGAGTGTTAGTTTTGTCAAGTTTATAGGACGTGTCATTTTTATAAATAATTGAGTGTTATTTTGTCAAGTGTCTAAGACACTTGTTAGTATTGTAATTTATGGATTTCACAAAGCTATTTAAATGCAATTAAATTCCTATAAAAGAGGAAAGGAAGGTGAAGACTTCCTCAAAATTTCCCACGAGCCGTCCCTTCTCTTGCCAACCATAATATTATCTATTAATTCTCCTCTCCTATACCCAATGCAAAGTAAAAAAATCTCTCCAAAAGCTATCTTTCTCTTTTTTTAGAAAATATAGCTAAAAACTTGGAAGCTTTGTTCAAAGAATCTTTGTGGCAAATATGAGTAACACGTGCTTTGACTCTCCCTCTTTGAAACTCGTGTCTTCCTTAATTTTCTTTGGTATTCAATAGTAAGTAATTGCTTCCTATGCTCATATTGTATTGCTTTGATATTTGATATCTAAGTGTGCACACTTATTATTTTTTTGATAAATGATTGTTTCTTGTTCTTGGGCATTGCTAGTGGCGCTTTCTACATGTGTTTGAATTGTATTTGTATTTCTTTATAGTACTATAGCCTTACTGTGTGGTCTTGGTCATTTATATATTTGTATCGTATGGTTCACAGGTAGAAGCTAAACTAGTAATATGTCTGAGTTTTGCATCTTTGTACCTTTGTTATCTATTGATCTTCCTTGCATTGTTTTGCGTTGGCCAATGCATATTGTTATTCACTAAGTACTTTGTACTCACCCACTTTTCTACAATCTTGAAGGTATTAAATTAAATCTATGTGGCAGGATTGTCTAAAAAAATGGAGGAGATATATGTATGTGATCGAGGCTTCAGTGTGTGTGGTCGAGATTTCGTTGTGGGTAGCCCACAGTACACTTGATTATCAAAGGGCACAGCAGAAACGTCTCAATATTTTTGAATTGTATTTGTAAGGTTTCGCCCTCGATTTTAAATTTGAGATACATGTTTAAATGCTTCCATTATTGTTAAAA
This sequence comes from Nyctanthes arbor-tristis, assembly GCA_963692815.1. NCBI lineage: Eukaryota > Viridiplantae > Streptophyta > Magnoliopsida > Lamiales > Oleaceae > Nyctanthes > Nyctanthes arbor-tristis. The sequence goes on from CAVNYN010269541.1 coordinate 25,120, forward strand.
TTGGAGGCATGACACCCCAGCCATCGTTCTTTCACCCAGTTCCAATTTCAAACAAGCAAGTGCAAATTTCCCCCAATTCGAATAACTAATCCCTACGAGATAAGAGGAGTTTGAACCAGGCAAAAAATTCATTTCTATGCTCACAGAGAAGTAGTTCTCCCATTTTTTATCCACGTAGGGCCACTCCCTAAAGAACTGAGAAAAAGTTGTTATTATTATAATCAATGGCGGAGCCAGGACCTGAAAGTGGGGGGGAGCCGAATCGAAAACTCAAAAAAAAATCTTATACGCTCTAATTTTTCAAAGTAGTAAGCAAACTCAAATCAAGTGCATTACAACGTTCACAACAACTCAAAATATAATATATTAGGCTAAAAAGTTAGTTGGACTCGACGATTTTTTACTTTAGCAAATTCACCAATAAGAGAGTCTATATTTATTGTGCTAACAAGTTCTCTTTCAATAAAAATTGTCAAAGTATCAGCAAGAAAGTCATCGTCCATCTTGTTGCGAATTGCAGTCTTCACATGTTTCATTGCCGAAAATGCTCTCTCAGTCGTTGCTGTAGAAACAGGTAATGTTAACACAAGGCGAATCAATCTTGTTATCATTTTGTAGTTCTCCACATTTCTTGTTTCCACCAACTTTTCACACAAATTTGCAAGAGTAGACACTTGAAATTGAGGATTACGAACCACATGATCGCGATAAGATGGCAA